>MKEJ01070200.1:0-14100 GCA_001753735.1 Embelia ribes | reverse complement strand
CAAAATAACAAATTATCAAAACTAATTTAATAAAATAATTAAAATTAATACGATAAAAAAATACATAATACAGACATCACGGACATCGCGCCGGTTGCATTATAGTATAATATAAAAGTCATATTATCATGTTTACAAGATGGATTGACTATTCCTAACCAACCAAGAGACTAATACTTTTCTTTCCCATATAGAGGAAAAAGAAATATTAAAATCAGTGTTCATAAGCAGCAGTGTTGATAAATAATCAAACTATCCAAGTTCAAAGCCCGATGAACACTACTTTGTTGAAATATATTACACTTGACAAAAACCCGACACCATTCATGAGAAGCAATATTTTTCATATTATACTTCCAGAAAATTCTTTAGAAACCAATCCACCGAAATAGGTTCGTTCAGTGTTATGCTCTCAGAGCAAGAAAAAATTTCTCAAAGACCGTCCCAAGTTTGTGATTAAATTCTTAACAGTGTTATATGCATCTAACTCTCAAATAAACTCATGCTTTTAAAACTCGGCCGCCGCCACCACACGGCCTGTATATCGGTCAGGATGGAATTCTAATCCGTATCGGCCAAAACCATTTTGCATCAGTGGATACAACGCTGTATTGGCTCATTACGGTTGTTACATACTGTCATGAGAAAAATTCACAATTTGTTTTTTGCTAAAATAAAAAAAGTTTGCAGCTTCGATTTCTGCAACAACCATTAAGCTACAGTCGCTATACCCCAAAACCGTTATACAGCCACCGTTATTATTATAGCGGCCATCACCATTATTTGAAACCTCGGATAAAATAAAAATAATGTCAAATTGGAAATATTGATCCTTGCTATCTTTTTATAAATTCTAAATTTCTAACCTTCTTTATCTGAAATTCTGAGCCTTAAAAAGATGCCACCATCGTCTCTCCTCTTCCCTTTAATAGTAATGTCAACTTCATTGGAGTGTTCCTCTTTGTGGTCTTCGTCGTTGCACTCAAACAACTCCATTCCGCATTGTTCAATATCAAAAGATTGGTAATCCCATCCTTGTTCATCTTCAATATATACACCATTACAAACACGATCAAGCAGATTTTCTTCGTAATCTAGAAGAGGATAATGCTGCCTTAATAGGGAGGCCATGTCATCTGTTTCTCGATGGAAATCTATTGATCTCAAATTCGTTTCACAGTCATCGATTTGAAGGAAAGGGTCATTGAGAAGCTCCCACGCCGAAAGCCTATGTGACGCAGTGGCTAAGCATTTCTCAACAAATTGTCGGACCTCTCGATCCTTCACCTTGTAGAAGGCGTCTGGCTTTTTCCCCTGGTAGAATATATCATGCCAATATCAAAATATATTAAGTGAAAGAGAAAAATCGACTAGCACTCTGGCAATATCGAGTTTTTCACACTCATCACTGTCCAAGTTTCAAAGTAATAAATCACGTGACATTTGCTTAAACATTTTAAAATACTTAGAATGTCTCATATTTGTCGCAGGGAAATGCGATGAAAAATGGAAGTATGCATGTAAAATTGCAACCTTCTATGAAGAATAAATTTATTTCCTGCAACTTTTTGTATGAAAAATGCAACGGAAAGCAATATAATGCACTAGTTAGTTGTGTGTGTAAGGGTCGAAAGCAAGTACTAACAGAGGTGACTTTCTTGTAAATCTGGGCAGGATGTGTGCATTCACCATAAGGGTACTCGAAGGTGACCATTTCCAATACGCACATCCCGAAAGAATATACATCTACCAATTCATTGTACTCCTCGGCATAAACTTCTGGAGCCATAAACTCCGGTGTCCCTGATCAATAAAATATACGTAAAACTGAATTAATAATATCCATCAATTGTGTCAAACGTTTCTTCCTAAAAGAAAAGCAGCATACTAAATATACGATGTCGGTATGTTTCTTCTATTGTATTACTCAACAACATAATAATAACACGAAGGATGCTTTTGTTTCAGAAACTAAGTTGGCCAAAACTGAATTGTTAGTTCTCGGACTACAAGTCTCATTTCAGGATAATGAAAAGACAACGAGGACTATTTGTCAACAAAAATAGAAAAGAATGAGGGCTGAAACTGAATAAGAAAAATAGTTCTCCCAATGTGGGTTATATAGTCCGGAGGACTAATAGTCTGGAGCTTGTTTTCGTAAACCAATGCGTTATTGAGTTAATCCAGTCAGCCCCAACCTTACGAAAAAACAACCTTCCAATAAATCTGCAAGTAACATAAATTAAGTTGTTTTCTTAATTTGAGAAACTTGAACAGAACTTACCGACACAATGAGCAGCATGTGATTTCCGAAGAATGGCCGCAAGGCCTAGATCCCCTATTTTCACTTCCCCTTGGTGCCCATTTATGAAAATATTGTCACACTTGAGATCTCGGTGAATAACCGGGGGATTATGACTATGGAGATAGAGAAGTCCCCTCAAGATCTGTCTACACCAGTGCTTCACTGCCCTAATGTTGACTCTCTTATGCTTTTCTCTATACCTATTATTCAATCAAATAATAAACAAACGAAAATTGAGGCACTCACTACTATGGATTTGTTCGGTTGCAGCTTCTAAGTTCAGTTTTCAGCATTATCGCTTTTCAGGGTTAAAAGAAGGCTAGAAGTTTCAAGCTAGATTAAAAAAGAAACAAAAATAGCCTTTTACCAAGTGCAAACATAAGTTTAATTGTTTAAAAGCCTCAACCAAACAAACAATAATCACAATGACTAAATTGTCATAATAAACGAGAAAATGTACGGTATTTGTCGAAGTTTACTGGTATTTAACTGTTTAAGGGTTCCGGAAGTGAACATCTCGGTGATGAAATTGATGTTTCGATTGGAGATATCGACCCAAGAGGTGTAGAATTTCATAATGTTTCTGTGATTTAGGGTCTTGAGCAAATGGATTTCGCTGTATAATCTCTCAAGATCTTGAGGGTTTTGTAAGAAATCATTGAGTTTGACTTGGTTCCAAGCAACTTCAATCCCCTTAAACTCATCAAATGCTTTGTATCTACACAAATTAAAAAAAATAAAATAAATAAAAGAAGTAAATTTGCAAGTGGAAATAGAACCTAGAATAAACAATTTTACGAAAAAATATTACATGGGTATTTGAAAAACCAGTAAAAGTACCTCAAAAATCAACTATTTTTTGGGATAGCCAATCAAAAGCTGTGTCTACACCAGTCAAAACCAAAGGATTTGAAGAAATGTCAAAAGGTCATTTGAAAATATTTTAAAATTACAACTAAAAGTCATCTCATTAATTTTTATTTTGATAATATATATAATAGCTTTACACCAACCAAAAACAGATCTAAAAATAGGTAAATATGTCAGTAGAAATAGAAGCTAATCAATGTTTGTTTGTTTTTTTTATCACCAAAACAGCAGGTTTTTGTGCAAATATAAAATGAGTATCCAAAAACTTAAATTTACAATCAGTAGATGGGAAAAAATCAACTCTTTTACAACAAATTTTATGCATCTACACCAATCAAAAATACAGGATAAAAAGGAGCATGGTGTAAAAGTGAAAAATGGAACTAGAAGCTATAAAAAAATAACAATTTGACGAAACGTAAAATTTATATTTGACAATGCTAAAAATCTCCACCAGTATCAGAAATTTTCTTTTAAATTGATAACTAACCAAATGCTCTGTATAAAAAATGGGTTTATGTAAAATGAAATAGAAGCTAAAAAAACAATGATTCAAAGAAGGGTGTTTCAGAAATTGTCGAAACACCATCAGTATCTAAAAAAAAAAACAATTGAGAAATTCAGAAGAAGAAAAAGAATTCCATATCAAATTAAAAAAAAAAATTAAAAACGAGGTAGAAATTTATAAATTGGGAGAAAATTAAGTTTGATTAACTTACACTATCTTTGAAGCCCCTTTGCCAAGCACTTCATTATACTGCAAAAACAAAATAATAATAATAATAATAATAATAATAAAATAAATAATAAAACATTAACACAGAGAAAGAGAGATAGAGAGAGAGAGAGAGAGAGAGAGATGTAAGTGTACCCTGCCATATCTTCCAGTGGGATCAAGTTCAATGAACTCCGAAGAATATGGTTCAAGATGCAAATCAGATACAACATTCATTTTCCAATTATGTATCTATCTGTATATCTTCTTTCAGTTATATTATTTTACTTTTCTCTTTGGTTCTGACACATAGAGAAGATGTGTAGTGAGATAGAGATTTAAATTTGGTCTTATTATACCAGATAAAATTGTATGTTTTCTTACTTGGCTTTTACAGAAAGTGGAAAAAAGCTCTTTCAATCAGAGAAGAGAGAGAGAGAGAGAGAGAGGAGAGAGAAGAGTTGGAAGTTCAACCACACGTGAAAATTTATATTTTTATTATTATTTGCCACATTATGAAACAGTAAATTGGCCCGAGGAAGTTGTCATTTTAAACTTTTAGGCGTCGAAAAAAATAATTTCGAGAAAATATTTTTTTTGGAAAAAGAATTTTATCCGATAATTCATTTAAATTTTTAAAGATAAGAATAGAACAATTTTAAATTGTGAGAGTATTTTAGTAAGATGGAAAGAGAGAAGAGCAGGCGACGGAAATAAGTTAGTGACTTTCGAAAATAACTTCTAATCATTTTGAGCTGAAATTATTTTGTTTCATATCTATCAAAATTTAAAAAATGCACTTCCAAAAAATAATTTTTCTAGCAAAACAATGAACTGAAAAATTATTTTCCCAAAAAGTATTTTCTTTTTCATCTTTTCCCGTTGAAATAAAAAAGCCTTAGCCAATTTTCTTGAGAAAAATAGATTCGCCTCTATTGGACTTTTAAAATCCCATTCCCTCAAAAATCATTTTTGGTACAAAAAAATTTCTTTTCCTACCTTGGATCAGTCTAGAAAATCCACGAAAAAAAAATAGATTATATTTATTATTTTATAAAAATAGCATATATGGCATTATTAAAAGTATCCAATATGGGTATTTAAATAATAAGCATGTCAAAGATCAACATGCTAGAAACTAAAACAGAAGCCCAAAATTTCTTGAGATACTAAAGTAATGCATGAAGGCCAAAAGACAACCGTCGCCGTGGATCAACCCAATTTGATCCAATTCGGCATCACCTATGATGAAACAGGGTATACAAGTATATCATCAATCATAAGTAACTGTTAGTAGCTATATTGTGCTAGCGGCACCACTATTCTTAGAGTGTAAAAGGCAAAACAGTAAGTTGTCATGGTTGTAAGGATACTTGTGTAGCAGTAAACTAGATAACATCTTGACGTAATAAGTACCACTTCACACAACGATCAATGGTATAAGATTTCTAACTCTATTTTTATAATAAATTCAATACATATACACAAGGTATCTAATGTTAGGCGTCAAAAGGTTCTCAGTTGGCCTAACCAGCCTAGGACTTAATTGCTTTCTCTCATGTACAGATCCACTAAGTCGGAAATGGAATATGTGAGGGTGAATAAACTTGCGCAATTTGAAGGCCAACCAAAGACCTACAGAACTATCGTGCTATGTCAAGGCAATTCTTTACGTCATATTTAAGAGTAATAACTAGTGAAGCAACATAATTGTCGTCATCACTTGGCTGTCTGTGAAAAAAAAAATCCACATATCAACAAACTTGATGCAAAAGAAGCTTGAGATGGAAAGTGAGGGAATTACTTTTCCTAGGTTCACGAACAATGCCATGTACTCCCTTGCTATAGCCCAAATAGCAAACTAAGAAATGGATTAATTGGTTTTACAATAAAATTACTTATCTAAAAAAATTCACTCAATTTGTTTGTTTCAAAAAATTATGCATTTAAGTCTAGCAAGAATAAATATATTAAAAGTTAATAATAGAGAGAAGAACACGATGCACAATTTTTATACTGGTTCGATCGAAGATCGATGTGATCACCTACGTCTAGTCTCTAAGGTTCTCCTTGGATTCCCTTATAACTTTAATATGCAAAGTTACAAGATGGCTAGTCTTCATGGGTGCTAACTAAATTAGGTCACTGAATAGCTTAGAAGTGTCATCCAACTGTTTATACCGAATAGCATGCGGAAGCTATACAACCATTTACAAAATAAATAGCTTGTGCTATTCAACCTTACATAAGTAGGCTTGTGGGTACTAGTCAAATCGTATATAAGTGGGTGCTACTCAAACTGTTTCTACCTTGGGTGTTCATACACCACTTCTTTAAAAGATTGGTAGAGAATCTTACAAGATTGAGTTTGAATATGGATTTGTAACTCTCAATCGAATAAAAATCCTCTCAAAAGATGATACAAATGAAATGCACGAGGATGTATAATTTCACACTGAAGGTTATGGATATGGAGATTGTTTGGATCAAATTTTTATGTGAGGGGGATGATGAGAATATAGGTTTAAGAGTGTCAATGATTTTTCTCTTTATTAATTCTCTTTTTTATTTTTTATCTTGTGAAATGGAGACTTCTTTATTTAGGAGAGTAACCTTGAAATTTTGAATAAATGACTGTTGTGATTTGATTTATTTCCTTCTTTTTGCAGATCTCAAATCTTCGAATGGATCATTTTGGTGTCGCAACGGCTGGCCTAATCTAGGTACCGTCCTAGTCGAATGTAGAAGGTCTTATGGCCGACCTGGGTAAGTCAACTTTACATCCGGTTGGCCAGACCTAAGTGATTACCCAGTCAAACTGAGAGGGGTCTACACCTATTTATGTGCCTTAGCCAAATTTTCGAAGCAATCTTGATCCAATTCTTCATTTTTTCTTATACTTAATTGTATGAACGACAAGCTCTTCCACAAAATCTATTTTGATGTGTTATTTGAAAGCGTAAAGATAGAAGAGTTGCTTGTAAT
Organism: Embelia ribes; assembly: GCA_001753735.1. Lineage (NCBI taxonomy): Eukaryota > Viridiplantae > Streptophyta > Magnoliopsida > Ericales > Primulaceae > Embelia > Embelia ribes. Next base: position 7,225 of record MKEJ01070200.1, on the reverse strand, counting down.
AAACCATATCATCGCTACTTTTGAGCCCCATCAAATTCTTCACCAATACATAATGCAAAACTCTTTCTTGGAATTTGAGATACGCACTTTCTTGCATAAGTGATCCTCTTTTGCATTGAGGTCTCTCAACAAACAACTTCTCAATGATTTTCTCAATCGTCTTTTATAGTTGATGGAGCTAAAAAAAAAAACCTTATTTAGAGTGTGGTAGAAATCATTAGTTTTGAAATGAATGAGATTTTAAATTTGATCAAAATTCAACTGTATATGAGTAAAGCCAATGATACTTTTATTTTTATATAAAGCATCGAAGTGGGTATAGAACTACTTGACCAACACATGAATGACATTTGTATTAATACAAGCAAACTCAAAACATCTTTGGAATGCATGGGTATCTTATATGTTGAGTTCCCTCACATATCAAAAATACTCTCGGTCAAGTGGGCTATTAGGGACCAAGGTCCTTTGATTGATATCCGAGTTGAAAGTTTACTCGTGAATTATCCAAACAAACTATGGTAGTTATTAAACTTGTTAATGAACGTCTTCTTCTTGCAGGAGATCTTGAGGTTTTTCCTCCTAGTGTCATTGAAACCGATTTGCATTTTTTCACACAAGGCATGATTTTGAATATGAGAATAGAGAAGTGTGTATGAAGGTTTTTTGTTAAAAGATAACACTGAAATTGTAAAGATTTGAGATAAGGTTTCTTGTTTCATCATCCGACACTCCGATTAGCCCCCAAACCAAATTATCAATTGATAAATCATCAAAAAGTCTAAGTCAATAGTTAGAATCGAAAAAAGTTGTTGGTACTTAAAAAGTTGAAAAGCCCAAAAAAATTGCTTATGTTCTAATACTTAGGTTCTCTCAACAATTATCTCCACCAAAGGTGGGCCTTCAAAAAGAAATATTCGAGACTATACAACAAGTAAATATCAACATTCCTCTCCTTAAAGCTATAAAACAAATCCCATTGTATGCAAAATTCCTCGAAATTTTGTGTAAGGTGATGCAAAAGTTGAATGTCAAGGAAACATCGTTCATCACCTAAGAAGTAAGTGCAATCATCGATCCTCACACGCCTATCAAGTATAAGGACTTCGATTATCATACAATACTAATCGTGATAGGTGATTGCACAATCAGTCGTGCATTGCTCAATTTGGGCGCAAGCGTAAACCTTCTCCCATATTCCATTTATCAACAATTGGGATTATGTGAAGTCAAACCTACACATGCCGTAGTTTAAATGGCTGACCGATCAGTAAAAATACCAATGGGGGTTATCAAAGATGTGTTGGTTCAAGTTGAGAAATTATATTATCTAGTAGACTTTGTTGTCCTCGACACTTATGTCGTTTCCAACTCGACCAAATAAATTCAGGTCATTCTTGGGCATCCATTCCCAACAACATTAAATGCCATCATCAATTATTAGGTCGAAATCCTTAAGCTTTCATTCGGGAACATGAAAACTGAAATGAACGTCTTTAAATTATGTAAGAAATCCGATGAAAGCAAGAATGACTTTGAAGAGGTCTATCTCATTCAAACAATTTGCAATGAGCATTTCAACATGAAGGTTATTGAGAGCAAGTTTTGGAAGTATGTACTTGCTTGGACGGATACCGATGTCAAGTGTAAGACACTCAAGTCGATGCAACTAGCAAGGTGGGAGCTGCAATTTAAGCCCCTTGAAAGCCTTCCTTGAAGGCAATTCCTTCAAATGAAAAAGCTCCCACACCAGCATGTAAATCCCTTCCTAAAGAGCTATAGTACACCTTCTTAGGTGAAGGTAAGGCATTTCCCTTAGTCATTTCATCTACACTCACACTTATTCAAGAGGATGCATTACTCAAAGTGCCTGGAAAACATTGCCAAGCCATTGGATGGTATATAGCAGACTTGGAGGGGATAATTTCCTTAATTGTAGCCACCATTTACCTCAAGGATGAAGCTAAGCTGGAGCATCAAATGCAACGACAGCTTAATCCTATCATGAAAGAAGTGGTTAAGGGTGAAGTTATCAAATTGTTGGACGCCAGAATAATTTATGCTATTCCAGACTCCAACTGGTTAAGGGCAAGGTCATCGAAAGAAAAAAAAAATATTTTCTTTTTTTTTTTCTTTTTCTTTTTATTTTGGCGTAAACAAAATCCTAGTTGTTGCCTCTTTTAATTTCTTAGTACGTGTTATACTTATGCTAAAGCAAAAAATAAAACAAAATGTCAGTACATGTTTTTTCTATTTGAGTGTGGATTTTGGTACTTGTTATATATAATCAAAATCCTATTTATTGTCTATTTAAATTTGTTAGTGTACTTGTTCTACAAAAGTAACAAAAAAAAAAAATGTGAGTACATGTTTTTTCTTTTTAGATAGACATATGAGATTTGTAAGCAGGACAGACCCTTGTTTGTTTACTAAAAGGGCTACAACCACCACATATCTTTTAGTATCAAATTTTTTTAGTATAATTTTTTTTAATTTTAGAATTAAATTTTCTATTTAATTTTTTTTAGTAGTGTCAGCCATCCCACAAATTAATTTTGGATTCGCCGCTATTTGTAAGCTGGATCAAACACTTACTTGTGTAATAAACACTTGTTAGTTTAGTCAGCTAGTATTAATTTCCCCCTAATAAATGTAATTTATTTTTTGGTATTTAGTAATTAGAAGGCCAATAAACTCAGAGCTGTGGCATGCTTGTGCTGGACCATTGGTGAACTTGCCTCAAGTTGGGAGCCTTGTGTATTACTTCCCACAAGGGCACAGTGAACAGGTCTGCTATTATATTTAATTTTTTTTCCTTTTTTGTTTACATTATTTGTGTTTATTTTTTATATTCGTAGTATATTGTTAGATATGAAGGTAACTTGCTTGTTCATTAATTATAGCCATTTTGGTAAGCTTTTTGCTTTAACTGCTAGATTTAAAGGTAAAACTTTCCTTTAGATCAAGAATTTAGAAACTCATCAGAATCAGCTAATTTTTGGTTTTTAGGTTTCAAATTCAATTTGTTATATATGGTATGCACTCGATAATCTGTATCCAAGCAAGAAACTCTATAATGTTGGTTGGGATGAAATTGTTTATGTTTTTCATTTGAAACTTATCTAGAAAACATGTACACATATAAAGTCAAAAAAATTGCTGTGTAGTGGCAATAGCAATTTTTGGTAATGCTTGCGTAATTGCTGGAGTATGATGTGGAAATATTGAAAAGGATCTGTTTCTTTCTCACCAGCAGGTCTATTCCATCGCAAAACGGAACTGATTTATTTTGTTTTCTTGACAAAATTGCTTCATTAACTAACTAATATTTATATGTACTTGTTAGGATTTAGCTAACAAGTTTTTAATTTCTTACTAGGTGGCTATTTCAACGAACAGAACCGCCACCTCGCATATCCCTAACTATCCGAGTCTCCCGTCTCAGCTATTGTGCCAAGTTCATAATGTCACACTCCATGTATACACTCTTGTTTAACTTCCTTGTCATCATTCACTACAATATCATACTCAAATAATTTATCATATCATTTGCTAATTTAAACGACGTATGGTTTCTCTTTGATGTATGTCTTATAGGCAGATAAAGAAACAGATGAGGTATATGCGCAAATGAGCCTTCAACCAGTCAGCTCCGTAAGGCCTTGTACCCGAAATTATACTCTTTTATTTCGTAAATTGATTTAATTATATATTCTAGTTATTAATTCTTTCCTTTACTTTATCAGGAGAAAGATGTATTCCCAATACCAGGCTTCGGGTTAAACTCGAGTAAGCATCCGAGTGAATTCTTCTGCAAAACCTTGACTGCTAGCGACACGAGTACACATGGCGGCTTCTCGGTGCCTCGTAGGGCTGCAGAAAAGCTCTTTCCACCATTGGTGAGGCTTGTGAAGTTATTTCTGAAAATGGAGGTTTAGGAATTTAAATGTTTTCATTTCAGTAAATTCATCCTTTTTTCCCATTGTTTATGTGTTAGGATTATGCAATGCAACCACCAACTCAAGAGCTTGTTGTTCGTGACTTACATGATAACACCTGGACATTCCGTCATATATATCGCGGTTAGAATGCTTTTTCTTTATTTTACTCACAATTTTTTTTATTTGTTTTGTTGTTTCGTTTGTAATTTTGGTATAACTATATAGGGCAGCCGAAGAGACACCTACTTACAACCGGTTGGAGTATGTTTGTTGGTGCTAAGAGGCTCAAGGCTGGTGATTCTGTTCTCTTTATAAGGTATACGACTTTTGGTGCTATATTGTAATGCATTTTCGACTCTTTTATGATTTTAGGGTGCACTTGTATATGGTTAATGGGTAAATGTGTGTTTAACAAGTACTCCCAACTATAAAGTAACGATATTTTTTATTTATTTTTCCTTTTTGGGGTTTAAATAGGGATGAAAAGTCGCAATTATTGCTAGGAGTGAGACGTGCAAATCGTCAACAAGCGACATTGCCATCATCGGTCCTATCAGCCGATAGTATGCATATTGGTGTCCTCGCTGCTGCAGCTCATGCTGCTTCAAATAGAAGCTCGTTCACCATTTTCTATAATCCAAGGTACCTTCAGTTTGCATTATTTTTTTTCGATGGTATTTTATCTCATTTCCGAGGCTTTTAATTTTTTCTAATTTTTTTTTATAGGGCTTGTCCTTCTGAATTTGTTGTTCCCCTTTCCAAATTCCGAAAATCTGTTTTTGGGACCCAACTCTCAGTGGGTATGAGGTTTGGAATGATGTTTGAGACAGAAGAGTCGGGCAAGCGCAGGTAACTTCCTTGTTTAATTTGTATTCTCACTAAAAATAGCTCATCATTTTTCAATTTCTTCTTTCTTATGGTATATATACAAAAACATGCTCTTTCTTTTTTCCAGATATATGGGTACTATTAGTGGCATAAGCGACTTAGATCCACTGCGATGGCCTGGTTCCAAGTGGCGCAACCTCCAGGTACGCTATTCTACGTTCGGACTAGTTCATTTATTACTCTCTTATATGAATACATCTCAAGATCCGAAATAGGTTTATAAATATTTGCTTGTTTGGTAATTAAAATTAGTAATTGTACTTGTATTTTTTGGTTGCATACACAGGTAGAGTGGGATGAGACGGGATGCAGAGACAAACAGAACCGAGTTAGTCCATGGGAAATTGAGACGCCCGAAAGTCTTTTCATTTTCCCATCTCTAACTTCTGGTTTCAAACGGCCCCTACAAACCGGATTTATAAGTAATTTTACTATTTTTACCTTGTCTAAGTTTTAAGGTATGCAAGTTCATGAAGATTTAATTGAACGGTGATTGATATTTGTAACAGGAGAGCAAACCGAATGGGAGAATCTGTTAAAGAGACCTTACATTCGGGTTCCCGAAAATGCAAGTGTTGACCTCTCGTTTCCTCCGGTTTCGAGCCTATGGTCAGAACAACTTATCAAGATGCTAATGAAACCCCCAAATGTAAGCAATCCTGAGCCCAAGGCACTAGTGCAAGGAGTTTCCAAGCAACAATCCGACCTTACCCCTCCTGAAAGTATTCAAACCGAAAACCAAACTCGCTCCCAAATCCACACAAACAAGCCCAATTCCGTAAATTCCACCTTTTCAAAGCCAAACGAGCCACCTACGTTATCCCAAGCTTCGGAAATAGCTAAAGTGGACCCTGTTCTCTCGGTTAATCAGCTAAGCCAGCTAACTTCTTTTGGACAGTACAATGAGAACAACTTCCAAATCCAAAATAGTTCTTTTTCTCCGACAAATCCGTGGCTTGGACAGTCTCAATTGGATTCGATGTTTACAAACCCTCATCAAATCGACCCCAACCAATTTGATTTCACAAATTTCAATGGTCCGTTACCATTCCCTGACAATATAGATTGGAATTTAAATCCAATCCCTTCCCAAATTGCCCCATTACCTCAACAAGACATCTATAACCTACCTTGTAAAACCAATTCGAATACTTTGAGGGACTTATCGGTCGAAAGCCAAACACAGAGTGATATATATAGCTGTCTTAATGGGGGAAGCACTGTGGTTGATCCATCCGTTTCGAGCACGATGTTGGACGAGTTTTGCACTTCAAAAGATGTGTCTTTTCCGAACCCGTCTGAGTATTTCCTCGGTAATTATAGCGTAAGCCAGGATCAGTCCCAAATCACAGCAGCTAGCTTAGAGAACTCTCAAGCTTTCTCCTTGCAAGAGTTCCCCGATAGTTCGGGAGGGGCATCTTCAAGCAATGTGGAATTCGACGGGAGTAGTCTTCCGCCGACCAACACGTGGCAACAAGCTCCTCCTCCCGTTCGGACCTATACAAAAGTAAGGTTTATATGTATTGTATGTGTATATCGAAAGATCTTTTTTGTTTTTTCCCCCAAGGATGTGAATTTTTTTGTATTTTTTCCATGACTTGGGCAGATTCAAAAGTCTGGATCAGTTGGAAGGTCGATCGATGTCTCGAGCTTTATAAACTACGACGAATTGCTCTCTTCGATTGAACGCATGTTTGGACTTGAAGGGTTGCTAAATGATAAAGGTTCTGGGTGGAAAGTAGTGTACGTTGATTTCGAGAGCGACGTTCTTCTAGTCGGAGATGATCCATGGGAGTAAGCCTCATTTCTCTCTTTTTTTTTTTTTTCATTTTTTGGGGTTAGAAAAAGTCGGAAAAAAGCAGGTTTAAGTACTGTGATTTTGCTATGATGAATTTTGAAAACTTTCCGATGCACAGCTTATGATAACTTTCAATATGAAACCGCTTTTCAGGGAATTTGTGAGCTGTGTGCGTTGCATCAGAATATTATCGCCCACGGAAGTTCAGAAGATGAGCGAAGAAGGTATGCAACTTCTCAACAGCGCCGCTGCTTTGCAAGTGAACAATGGTTTAGTGCCCGAAAGTGGCTAGCTAGCCTTGGATATCAGTATTTTCTCCACTTGGTTGATTCGGGAAAATGCCAATCGTATATCATTGCTTTATAGAGAACCCGAGCAAGCTAAGTGAGAGATCGTGTAGTTGATTAGACTCAAGTTTTTGTGTTTTTGGAATTGGTTTGGTAGTATGTATGATTGTTGTTGTGCTGCGAAAGTGAACTATGTAGCTTTGTTTTCTTATATAAGCAGTTCGTCGTCGTTGTACTAGTCGGCTTCCCTAGTCGGCTTCCCTGGGTGTACTAGTCGGCTTCCCTAGTCGGCTTCCCTGGGTACACTGCGA
>MKEJ01070192.1:0-12918 GCA_001753735.1 Embelia ribes | reverse complement strand
ACATTGATGTTGGAGTATGACATTAGAAGGACAATGTATCACTTTTATAAATAAAGAAGCAATAAGGCCTACAGCCTTACCGTGAAACACGAAAAACCTACAATAGGAATTATCCATTTATTTGATTCAGTATGGTGGAAGAGTAGATGAAGGCTTTATTTCCGTTGCAGTATGGGTGCGGGAACTTAGCGGTAGTAATTGCCGATTTTTCATGAAGGAGTAGGTACATATCCGAAATAGTGTTGAAGTGACAGGCATGTAGTATTAGTACAGTTTCATGTAGAAGAAGCATAAATTGCATTCATAAGTAGTTAATGTATTCGTTTCATGATTTACATTCGCTTATGCTTATTCATATCCATGCTCATACATCTTTTATACATTGCTTAGACTCATACTTATATTTTTGTAGGTTGTCTAACCGTTACTTTTTCCCATTTTTTCTTTTTTTTATATCTGTGTTGTAGGACTAGGGGAGGGTGTCGAACATCACTGATAATGTGATTCCTCATTGTATATATATATATACATATCTTTTGGCTTATTATAACAGGAAAATTGAAGAAAAAGAAGGCATTTTGATTTATCGACTTTCATTTTGTAGAAGTATTTCAAAGATGTGTAATTTGTAGTTGAAGCGTACTGTGATTTAGTAGTTGTAGAAATTTGTATTTGAAGTAAAAGTATAGATATGTTCTTATCTTTTACGAAACCGAGAATATATGTATACCTTCCATTATCCCTCTTATTTTGGTAAGCAAGTAGCTTGTAGTATTGTATTCGTAAATACGCAGGTTTAAAATGTTATATATATATATTTTCCGGCATTGGCGTTGGTCTTCAAACTTCAGTTCTAGATTAGCTCATTTTTTGTCCTACTGATGTGTTATGCTGTAGACTGTGAGTTGTATTGTCCTATAGTGACGATTAGATGCGTTGATGAGATAGCAGTAGAAAATGTATTTCCAATTTTATTTTCCTGTTCAATAAAATTTTTTCCAATGTTCCTTGTAGGACTTGTTTTCTCGTATCCTCTAAGGTTGAAACCTAAGAAGCACATAATTGGGTAAGAGTATTGATTGCAAGTTTGGAGGGCTTGTAAGTCGATGTTCATCGAGGTTAACATGGATTAGGTGAATCCATAACTAAACATACAAAAAAGTGTTTCAAGATCACCAGACTAGACCTCACAGGAGATATCATGTGAGAGTAAATATTGAAGCCATTTTCCCGCCAGTTATATGTTGCTGGCATATTATTAAAACTGTACAAATTATTTGATAGGTTGTACAAATTTGAAAACCTTAATTCTTTTTTTTCCAATAACTAGCTTCATGCTAATCAAAAGAAAAAATAAAGTCGACCATCTAGCAGTCAACGCTACAAATAAAGAGTCTTAACTCCATGTAAAAAAATTGAACTCTTGTGGCCTGTCCTAAAATACAACTTTGTATAACCAACTTGATACATGTCGGGAAGTACATCAAATTGCTGGAGAACAGCAACATATACGCTTAGTGGATCCTCTTGAGGGATAATCTTCCGCCAGTAGAAAACCGTACCTAAAATCACATCATATAATAAGGTTAGTTATACTGCATTTTCTAGTTGTATGCTAAAGCAGATTCTCATAGCAAACCTTTTTGCAAATTCCTGACGTGTCACTCTTGTAGGATACCCAGATCTTGCCATCTGAACAACCTCCAGAATACCACAACATATAAGCTGCTCTAGGACAAGATCTTTCTCAAACAAACCAAGAAGCTTCTAATCGTTTGGCTTAATGCAAAGAATGAAATACGGTGAAGAGTTCACCAACTGCTGCATTAATTTGAATAGCTGGCCCTAGGAGTAACAAAAACTAAACTTGCATTATTTTCATTGCAAGAGATGAGCAAAATGAATTCAAGAAAAAGTCATCATGAATGGGTTTGTGCGCTTGTATTATGGTAGCTCTCATTTTAATAGCTTAAGCCTTAGATGAGATGATGACCAATAATTGAGAAAATACCCAAATTTAATTTGTAGAGAAGAGTTGTCATAAAATCCTAGTTCAATTAACCAATTTTACCTTTCCTAATATCTTGACATTTCATGTCTCATTCTATTGAACACAAAATTTCTGTGTTTTCTTGCAAATTTTACAATATCATACAAGTAAAAAAAGGCTCAAAAAATAATATGAAGGGCTTCATCCCTAATTCACATTGTCAAGTACTTAAAGCAAGTAAACAACTATTGCCCAACTAAAGCATTTTAATTTGAAATCGCATGTCATCGCACCTTAAACTTTGTGCCAGCTCTTTGCTTCTGTCGATCAAGCATCTGATGTGAATGACTATTGGGTTTGGTAAACTAATTATGCACATTGGCAACAAACATCTGCGAAAGCCAGCAGCTACTTGATGAAAGGAGTTGGATAATATTCGAGGCAGCAGATCTCCGTTCTTTTCCAAGAACCCTGTGGTGTTATACAGAACCTAAATAATTAAAGGAAAAAACCCCACTTGACTGCATTAATAACTTTAAAGCCCAAATAGCTCAAACTTTGGAAAGGAGAACCAAGAACTTTGGAAGCATAGTGACGAGGAAGTCAAAGGGCTACAATAAGGCTAACTTCAGAGTTCAAGATATATATTAAAAACGAGAATAATTACAAAAAATCTTGTCCAAGCACACAACAACATTCTAAGAAGCAACAAAGCACATTTGATTCACTGAAGTTAGCAAATTAGTTAAACACCACTATAGCATAGTAGAGCACAGATCTGAGTACTAAATGGCCTAGAACTGTAGTAAAATAATTAACAAGCAGAAAAAGAAAAGATAGAAGCAGATGAATGGAGAATGAAAAAAGGAAACGAAAACAGAAATAGAATTTTTGGTAAATCCTGTTCCACTATTGGAAACACTCTTAGATGGTGCATGCCATTAATGGAAGTAATGTAAGAACATAATCTAAAATTCTTTATAGTTCTTCAGATATTCTATACTTCTTCTTTCTGCTTCTGGCAATAGTGTAAACAATAGTAAAAACCAAAGAGTTTCCAGTTTGAGTGTACCTCCCCAGCATAATGGCGAATGCTAAAAGCTCCACCCCTTTCTCCTTTAAAGCAAGGATTTAAGTTCAAATACTGCTTAAGTTTATTGGCAAAAGTAAAATCAGTGGCCTTGGGGTAATTTGATTCCTCGTCCAACAAAGATATAAGCCCAATGGGTTTCTGCAAAATATAAGGAATAAAACCATTTAAAGATCAATGACAAGCTAAAAGTGTCAAATGAGAATACCCATAATAAGATTTCAGATGCAACAAGAGACGAACAACTGGATAGAAAGCCAATCTATTGTTAAACTTTAGTAGGTCAAAGTTCCACAATAAATCCAGTGACTAAGTTTTTTAACTCCTTTAATCTTCCTGATATGCAAGGGTCTATTACACTTTATAGTGCAATATTTAACTTATAGTCTTGAACATAGATAGGTGAACAGATATTAAATCAATGAAATAAAAGTAGTTGATGCTTTCAGGAGCCATATTTAACTTATAGTCTTGAAAAGCTCTGCTCCTGTCCATTCCCCATGCTATGGTGACTTAGAACACAACTGACTTAAAGTACCTGTGGACAAAAGTACCTTCTCAAATAGACCCAAGGACTGTTGATTGTCTTTGAAATCTACTTTAGTCCAATCTACTCCGTCAAGTTCATACTCCTAAGTACAATACAAAACAAATTGGGGTAAATATAATAAGAAAGTAAATTAACTAACACTTTTTTGCAAATATGTATCCTCATATTATGACAACATGAACAGGAGGGTTTCCAAAGAACACAAACTGTGAATGAGTGTCTTCAACTTTCATCCTCTCTAAATACAATTCAAATTCATAGCTCAAATCAAGGAACCTTACCCCATTTAAAAATCTAAAGGAAAGGTACACAAAAACAGGAGATGCTCTTGACTATTATTTTATTCAAAAGAGGAAAAAGAAAGAACCACATAGTGAATCAAAAATGCTAACCTCCTGTTCAAGTTTCAGCAAATGTCGGTTGAAGTGCTGCTGCAATCTCTCATTGGCATAGTTTATACAAAATTGTTCAAAGCTATTCCCCTGAAAATGATAGATGAAATTAATCAAAGTTCAGATAACTTTTCCAGTATGACTATTAGGTAAAAGACAAAAAATAACATTTGCAAACCTTGAATGACTCAAAGCCATAGATATCACGGATACTAATGGATCTCGCACTAAGCTGCCTTCCCATCACAAGCAGCATATTAATTTCTTCAACCAGCCAGTCAAACAAGCTAGCATAAATGAAAGATTATCTATTGACATGTGGTTTGAGCAAGAAACGTTATCTATTGACAACATAGCCTAAGATAGTTGTGATTGAGAGAAAGAGAGGGATGCCTATAAGGAGACCTACTGCAGAGTTAACTTTTTGGAAACTGTATCTTTCCCGACTTGGATTTTATGAGTAGATAGAGCTAACATAAGGTCCAGAGGACTGCAACCCATCAATTTGGCAGCATTTGTGACAGATGCCAAAAATGCAAGAAAATTTAAGAATACCTTCTTTTATTTCCATAATAACAATATTTTGATGAACAAATTCATCCACACTAGCAGGTTTTGCAGACTATGCACAACGTTAGTAAAGGATCACAACAAAGATGACGCAGGTTTTGCAGACTATGCACAATGTTTCTAAGGATCACAAAGCAGGCTTTGCAGGCTATCCACAGCGTTGGTAAAGAACCACAACAAAGATAAATCAGGTTTTACAGTCGACACACAGTGTTAGTAAAGGATTACAACAAAGATGACAACAGAAGAAGAAAAATTGTCTCTATTGACTTTAAGAGATGATGACACAATAATGTCCACTTGGATGCCGAAATAACAATCCTCTGCTTCCCATTCACATGCTTACATCTAAAACCTGTTCTACACCATGTTTCTATTTAGTGTCAATTAACATCAATAACACGGAGATAGGACTCCCAAATTCCAATGGCGGTGAGATGAAATCTGCTAAAAGACAAACTAAGGATCTTAATCTAGTAATCAAACTGTGAATAATAATAGAATAGAAAGATAAACCGTATATTTGATTTCACTTAATGTTGCATATATACAACACACACACATATATACACATTTGATACAATAAATACACTAACACCTAACCTCCAACCACTAACCACTAACTATAACATTTATGTTTCCAACCACAAACCAATAACTATAACATTTATATTTCAACAATGTACACATTAACTCTGAGAATCCGAGGTTGTTTCCAAGGGACGACCAATGAACCACTAGTTGCAACCAATACAAATTAAAACCATATTTCCATTGTCAATCAAACAATACTTTGTCGTACTAAAACCATTCCAAACTAAGTGACATTGTACCCACTTATAAATGCTAGAATATTAAGCATTCGTAAACTTCCTCGAGTCTTAAAAGTTATTTCTTACAAATAGAGTCTCCTAAAGTTTAAATTGTTAATAATGGTATACATTAAGAGCATTTGCATCAAAGTCTATAAAAGGGATTCTTTCCCCATTTTAAGTAACCAACCGCTAGGTAATAGCTATTTTGAATTGTGCATTAGATTACCTAGTGGTTCACTAAAATAAAAAATGAGTGAATTGGTTCTCCAAATATAGAAAACCACAACCTATTACCTAAACGAAAACCGCATTCTTTCTCTCTCTTTCGCATTATTTGATTCTCTCTCCACCCACGATCTATTATTGTTGGTCCCCTAGCCTTATCAACATACTCAATTAAATAGTACCATCCTATCTTTATATAATTTGAACCTTTCAAATAAAATAAAAAACAAATAGTATAATATATTTTTCACAAAAATGGTTATAGTTGAATGCTGGCAATTAATATTATATGTATATATATGTATATATATATAATCTAACCTTAATAATTAGGCGCATAGAATTTTTTTATTTTGCAATAGTTGCAAATTAGAATATTTCTTACAGATATAATTACATTTTCTAGCCAAAATATAAAATTTACACTTTTTATATTTAAAGCTAGTAAATTATAATAGTTTTTATTACAATACAATTAAAAATATCATTTCCAAAATTATATATATTGGTATATATAAAATTTTTAACAAACATCAATAAAAGAAAAATAAAAATAGCAAATAATATTATAGAGATATTATACGTAATCTAATGCAAAATGTAATGAATGAAGATTATGTAAAATAGATATGTAACCATTTTTTTCTGTATTTTAGAGAATTTGTTAAAAGAAACTGATGTGAATGGCCTAATACCTTGTGTATTGTTATGGAAAATAACGAACAAACATAGCTCAACCAGAAGGCTCCACAAATATTAAAGTGTACAGAGAATAAGAGGCAATAAGAGGATTAAGAAGTAGAATAGGTAAAAAATTACACTAAAAACATTGGGTTCTCCGTTGTTCAATACAACGGTATTTTAATCCAATTAGACAGTTGTTAGTAGGTCAATAACTTGGTCAAAAGTGGCGAAAAGACAATAACAAACGCCAAAAAACAGCAAATAATATCAGAATTTTTCTTCTATTGTTGACTGATATATGAATATGTTTCCACTCATACGAATCATCACCTACAAGTAGGGAAGGCAATTGGTTCGATCCAAACCAAACCAAATCAATAAACAAATAATCCAATCCAAATCCGAACCAAAATATATTTCAACCCAAACCAAACCCAAACCAAAACATTTCCACCTCAATCCAAACCTAATCCAAAACCAAAATAAGCCAAACCATTACCCAAACCAACTCAACTCATTTCTCTTTTCAAAAAAAAAAAATGTTTCTTTAATAATTTTTTTGTGTATGTGATTTCTTTGTACCATCAAATAGGAAGTAAAAGTACATATGAATTAACATATTTTAAATTTTAAAAATATTTCTATTATAAATTACAATAATGCCATATTAGCAAACTGTGAATTAAATTATTTATTATCAGGAAAAGTCATTAATTTCATATTAGCAAAAAAATGATTCATGCAATCAATCCAATTTAGTAAGGATTTAGGCTTAGTTTAGTCGAGGTCTTAAATAATTTCATTCCGATTCGAAGACTTTCACTTGAAATTTGTTATATATACGTTGGCTGATAATTAATCTTGTACTTTTGTTATAATAATTCCGAAATTACAAAACTAATAAAATAAATGGCTAAATTTTGGGATAATTACAGAAATTTTGTACCCTATAATTTTATTTAAAATCTATTTGGTCCCAATGGATTCAAAGATTACAAATGGCTAAGTTTTGTATGTGTTACAAAATTGTTCCTATTAGGCCTAATCTACTAGAACTTGATTAAAGTCCACTGTTTTTACATTTAGCTTCGAAATAAGCCAATTGTTATGCTAGAATATAATTGCTATTGAAAACATCCAAATGTCACAAGGTCTATAAGCGACCAAACCAAAAAACTAATCCAAATATAATTGGATTGGATTCAATTCAAACAAAAAACCAAACCAATCCAAACCAAACCAAAACCCAATTATTACATTTTGGAATGGATCCAAATCCAATCCAAACTTATTTCTAACCCAATCCAAAACCAATCCAAATATATTTGGTTTGAATTTATTTTGGATTAAGACTTCCAAACCAATTCAAGTGCCATCCCTACCTACAAGTGAATAGGGGACGCTAAGAGAACGTTCAATTCAGACAACTAAACAAGAGTTAAAAGCAGCAGTTGATGGAACATACTTCACATGAGTGATTAATCAAATGTGCAATGCTTCCAGCCCTTGTGGCATCAATAACTCGCTCGTTATCAATTCTGAACATGTAAGTTCCTGCACCCTACAAAACAGAAGAGAGATTTGATATAGAGCAAAAAAACATCGCACTAAATAATACGACATAGTAGGTGTATATCTATCATTAAGGCATGCCATTTGACAAGAAGATACATTCATATATCACACATTCGGAGCACAGCCATGATACATAAAGGAGTCATCCAAATCAATTAATGGATCAGCAGTAATCAAAATGAAACAGAAAAAAAAAATATCGCACATGAGTTGATATGGATAACCAGATAACTGAAGCTGAAAACAATCAGTGAAAGAACATTTGGGATAAAGTAATGTTATATATTATAAATCACTGAAATACAATTTTGTGAACTAACATAGTTAACCTGCAAATTAGATAGATATTTTGCATAGCACTTCACAATCACATTAGATATTTTTGAGCCACATTCCAACATAACTTAATGGCAAACAGATATTTCATAATTACTGGAACTGGAAACAAGTTATAAGGAAATAAAAGGTAAATACTGAGTTTACATTTCACAAAACAGAATTATTCAAAGAAAATATTAGTGACGGAATAAGGGAGAAGAAAAGCCATAGAAGTCAAGTTGGGTAACTTTAATCAACTATTGAAACTAAATCATGTAATACTTCCGAATTACTAAACTTAACCAGATGCCACAATATCTCAACAATTTCAGCCTCCTAAGAGAAATTCTTTTGCAAATATAAAATTCTATGATGGTTAAAAACGCAGTTATCAAAAGATAAAAATGCTAAGTAAAACTACCAAAGTAACAATAATTTGAGTCCAACATGGCCTTACAGAAAGAAAACAGGTATATTAGTGAAGCCAATACACACATTTGAAGAGCTTACCACCAATGAATTGTATATCAAGTGTTCTCTTCTGTCAGCTATTGCGGGTCTAACCAGTTCGCCAGTGTACTCAATTACCTGAACCAAGACAACACCACATTCAACGTTTCCAGTACGTGGAAAATTTTAAAAATTCATCTTTAAAAATAATAAATAAATCACCATGTCTCCTGCTCTGTGTGGTTGTTTGGCAAAGATTCCAAATCCATGAATTCCGGATTTCCCTGAAATCATTAACAAATCCAAAATCAGAAATTGAAGCCCGCAAATTGAAAGAAAAGAAGGGACAGGTGCATGTACTTTTACAAGACATACATGAATAACCAGTTCAAGTCTTTATCATAGGATTTTGTTTTTGTCAAAGTAAGAAAAAGTGAAATTTTGAAAGACCAATCCTAGCTACAAATCATGATATTATTTGTAGAAAAAGATGAACACGAGTAACCAAATTACAAGATATGCAAATAGCTCACACAATTGTGAATCAAGATAAAAACTAGCATCATCCATATGTTAGAATCCAATGAGCAGATGAAACATCCATATACAACGTAGCATATACAAAGAGTGATATCAAAACATGATCCCAAATAAAAACAAAGTACTACAATCGGAAATCCTTGAGATTCTAAACCCAAGAGAGGTAGGACTGTTGACACAATGGCTTCCAAAAAGTGCCCAAAACATTACAATGATCAAGATGAATAGTAAGATTTATTTTCATCTTGCCTACATTAATGGGGCTGCTGATAATGATCTGGAGTTAGATGCCAGGTGATGAAGAACTGTGTTCAAAAAAATATGGAAGGACAATCCCTCAATATCCGTCCTCCCCAAAACACACTCACACTCTCACACACAAAAAACAAGAAACCCAACACTGCACACACACAAAAAAAGGGAAAATAAACTTAAATATGTTACAGGTCTTACAACAATACCGTACCATATATACGAAGTCGAGATTATAAACACAAAAAATAACTGAGCAACAACACACAATGTAGAGCACATTAAAGTAAGAGTCGGATCACACCCTCTGAAGCAGGATAATAGACACAGTGTAAGGAAGGAACAGTCAGTGGCTTCAATTGATTTTCAATGAGAGCATTATTTTGAAGCAAAACTATAATAATTACACCACTTTTTAAGACAGTTTGCCGGCTCCAACCCTTCACTACCATCATAACACTTAGCAAAAAGCCTCGACCACAACAATTCCTCCCCACTGACTTTGACTGAAGCTTTTATTTTCCGAAAGACATACCACAATTTTTATATACCACGAACATAATCACATGCGTCATAGAAGAGGTAAGAGGACACCCAATGCCTTCAACACTTTTAACAGTTTCAAAGAACGCAAGCTTCCCCTTTATCTTCTTTTAACTTGTTTATTAAAATAATATAGAAGATAAATTCTAATTTGATATTCACATTAAAGATGGCAAACTTCTTCCACCTACAAACCATTTTCCAAGTATTCTGAAAATCAGGTGCCTTCAATAACAAAACCTGTAAATTGGTCCCTGGAAATTATGTGACCATTCAGCAACTAACAAGCACTACACGCGGTTGTGAGAGGAAACTGCAAAACTAAAAATGAAAAAGTTTTTATCACAGTACAATGAAGTTGTCTTTTTGCGTTATATCACTTCTGTCAGCAAGACAAAGAAGTACCAGAAAAGTCTAAGTACCAACATCATCTCCAGTAACGGGCTCAAATTAGGTGTGTACCCAAAACCCCATACCAAATCAGAACATTCGCACTTACCAAAAGCCAACCTCTTTCTAAAGGTAGTTCCCATGTATCTAAATTTCTCCATCATAGAATGTATGCTATTTGGAACATCAACCAATAATGCCATTGGCTTCCGAGAACTGGATGAAGTATTATAACCCAAAAAGGCAGCCGAGGATAACATATTGACAAAAGTCCCATGCCTGCAGAATCCGTGAACCAAGTAAGGCTTGTTCTCCACAAATAAGCGCTTCAAGGATGACGCAGCAAGAGCTTCAGGTTCTTTCCTTCCTCTTCTCCCAAGAAAATTGAAAGGCTCTGTCCAAAATAGGATTTAAATTTAACAAACCTGGATTCTACAGTCAAAACTGATACAGCACAGCAAGATTGAACAGAAAATAACGGATCAGAAGAAGGGAAAGGAATAGAAGTTTTTTTTGTGTTGGGGGCGGGGGGAGCACAACCAAAGTTACTCCAATCCTTACAAAAGAACACTATTTATGATGGGGATTGCTAGATAAGGAAACTAAATCCTAATCCTAATCAAATGTTAAAAAAATTGCAATAATTAATAAAGATAAACTATTAAAACTAAAAGATAAGAATTGATGCCTGCATCAACTCTCCCGGAGAAGGGACGAAAACTTATTTTCCGCATAAAAAATGCCAAGCTTTTTATTTAGAGAGTCAAAAGGAAATACTTTTACTTTTTTGTTTGGACTTCAGGAGAAATGGAGACAATAATTTCATAATTTCCATACCATTGTATGAAAATTCACTTGCTTATGAAGCCAATCTCTCCCTGACCCCCCTTTTTCTATCCATTTCTTCTCCCTAATCCTTTCTCTGTTTTACGTTGAGATCCAAATAAGAAGTATCAAATTCACCATTTTTCCTCTGGGCACTTTACCATCACCACTTTCCATTTCCAAACACGTTCTAAATCAACAGAATTCACATGCTGATAACTTATATAAACTCCAACTAAGAGAGAAAAAGAGAAACTTTCACTAAAGAACAATGAAAACAGAGAATAGCATAAGATATGGGGAAGTTATCCACAATCATTAGATCAAAAATAATTATATGAGAACATACCACTACGGGCGCAACCAGATGGATTTGATGGTGGTACGTTTCCCAGGACTTGTTGGGTAACGGGCACAATCCGTTTCTCAGCTTTTAAACGTTCCCGAGATGGTGGCCGGTGCTTCTTGCAGAAGGAAAGCAGCTGAATGCACTGTTGCTCCTCATCCTCATCCATATTAATGAGATGCAGTTTGTCCTCATCAGCAAGCTACACAAAGAGAACAAGGTACTATATAGGATACAGGTTGCTTTAGTGTGAATACATGCATTATAGTAATTGGCAGTAAACCCAAAATGAATCACAAGTGAGACATAACTGCACTATGTTTGATGTGTGTTTATGAGAATGTATGAAATACGCAAGAGCGTATAGGAAAAAAAAGATGGAACCTCGATGCAAAAGCCAGCAACACGCGCACAGAGTGGATGAAAAGCTACTCGACAAGTGTTGTTTGAGCACTGCAATCACAAAAGTTATTGCAAAATAATTTAAAAAGATCCAAAAACAATCAAGGAGTTAATACTCAGAACACACTTCCGTTCCCAAAGCTGAGAAAATGAAACTCTTAAATTACTGCTATTGAAGTACTCCATTGATGTCTGTTTAATCAATTACTCAAAAGAATTTCATCTCAAACTGCGTTCTTCCTTCGCAACAATATAAATGGCGCTCCCAATTCATAAGACAATTATCTTTGAATTTAGTCACCCGCCATGATTGAAAGCAAAGAATCTGGATCATCATCGTTCAAGATGGAGGGGATCCTGGTAAATCTGCTTCCAATGGAGATAAATTATATTTAAAAAATTGCTGCACTTTTTCAGTCACCAATGAAACGAAGTGGGGAGACATGAGAGGGACCACGTCAAAGATAATAATAAAATATCACCCCTTGCTAATAGCTTAAACTTTTGCTAGAATGATGATCCACAGATTAACACAATCAAGTGGAGCAGTGTAATTAAACCCTTAAGTATACCCATACTTCTCCAAATGACGATATATGCTCTCAAAACTTGAAACAAAATGGAAACATGAGAATATAAATTACCAAATTACAATTGGAAAAAAGCAATAACTGAAATTACAAAATTACCAGATTACCTGAATGCAAGCACCATAGGACACACCACAGATGCTGCATAAAAGTTTCCACCGGTCCTGAGTAACAGAAATATAAAAGCTTTAGAAGGTTTTTGTATTATTTGAAGACTCTACCTCTGTAAGGTCCCGTAAGTTCACAGACAAAAATAAAATAAGCCATAAACAACCAAGTTGGAAATCAACCATCGGTATTTTTTTTTTAAGCCTTATTTGGCTATGAGAGAGCATCTCGTCAAGTATATCATTTTGACAGCAGGGATATAC
>MKEJ01070189.1:0-12853 GCA_001753735.1 Embelia ribes | reverse complement strand
GTGTATATCGTATCTCTTGGGAAACTTTCATAATTAAACATTTTAGTTTTAGCAAAAGTAAACTTAATCTGTTTATCAAATATAAGTTAGTAATTAGAAATGCAACTTAATATAAAAAACTATAATATATTAACTAATAACAGAACTTGCTTGTAAGATTCAAGTTTTATAATCAATTTCTTGTGACCAATTTTACATGTCAATGAAACTTACTAAAATTCTATATATGTGAATTTGATACATAGCATAGCAATGTTAAACATTTAAATATGCCAGCTCACATGAGATTTTTGTTAGTCGTGTCAAGTTTAGCAGTTTTATGGAGAGGTATGAATTGTTTTTTTCCAAAGATGGCGACATACGTAGATATTCAGTTACGTGTTTAAATTTTATATATATCTATTTTATGCAATTTTTCGATATTAAATTTGCTAATTGTTGCACCGTCATGGTAAAAATGTAGAAATTGAAAAGTAAATAATGATGTTTTTTTCACTACAAATGTTACTATCAAGATGATAATGACACTTTCTAACTAAAAAATTATCGATTTTGGCATTCCGAACAATATAATAAATTAATAACGTTACAAATTTACAGAAGTAGCAAGTGACACAGAAAAATTAATTTTAATAATTTTTCTATTCAGATGTTACAGCTGAAGATGCTCCCATAAATTTCCCAATTTACCCCTCTCTTACTCATCAAATTAAAAACCCCCAATTCCCCCATTCAAACGCAATCCATCTCTCTCTCTCTCTCTGTCTCTCTCTCTCTCGCTACTTTGCTTCGTTCACTCACTAATGGCAGCTCCGGGGTACTACGTCGGCGGATACTACGGCCACGTGACGGAGATGGAGTGCGACGGCAACAACCAATTGGCCATAGATGAGCTGTTGAATTTCCCCAAAGAGGACGACACTTTCGCCGACTCATTCTTCGACAACGTCGCCGGAAATTCGACCGATTCTTCCACCGTCACCGCCGTAGACAGCTGCAATTCGTCCTTCTCAGGAAACCGGAGCTTCTCCGAAGCTCATTTCTCCGGCGAACTCTGTGTTCCGGTATATTTTATGCCTCATGTGATACATATGTTTATACAATTTAAAATTTAAATTTTGAATTATAGACAAAATGACCAAAGTATCCTTATTACTCTTTGATTTGATTTCACCTCTCTCATAATTAAAAAGGGTAGTAATATCATTTTACTTTATTTTCTAATGATTGTATGTATTAAAATGAAAATGTTTACTTATTTTTGAACGTATTAGTTGCAGTTTATATATATATTTTTTCTTTTTAACCTAAAAATGCTAAAATACTAGAAGTGCTATTGTTGTTTTAATATAATAATATCACTCCTCAAAACTGCACATACCTTCTTTAAGAATTCAGTTTGCCTATTTTAAAATCATCTTAAATTTAAGATTGAATAAATTAATTAGTATTTCAAGTATTTTTTCTTGAACTGAATTTTCTCCCATTGAATGTCATGTATCTATTTGTTGTTTAAAAAGTATTTTATGTTTGGAGAAAAGAGAAATAGAGAAAGAAATTTCACCTCTGTTTAAAATTGAAGCGAAATTAGCGGCACCTTTTTATGAAAATTAAGGATATATAATGCTATATTTAACTATTTCAGTTCATTTCCCGTCACTATTTCCTGAAATTAAGTAACCATATCTTTGCCCTTATTGCAACATTCGCCCGAAAAAGAAAATTTTAAATTAAGTTAGCTGTATAATCGAGATAAGAGTAACACCACATTGCGTCTGAAAAATCTACCTAAATGTATATATAATTATATATTCATAGAATCATAATAAAATTTGGTATAATTAGAAACAATATACTATAGTGCAAACAAATTAAAAACAACAAGCAACAAATTTATTTTTTAAGATATTTATTAGACATGTCACAATACATGTGATCAATGCCCAGACGTGTCATACATTATATTGATATATAACCGACAGTCACTACAAGAAACACGCATATTGCAACAAGAGAATTGAATTGAAACGGAAAGCAATTCGTTTCAATTTGGAATGAAAATTAGAATGGGAAGTCAAAATTTTGATTCAAAAACATAATTTTAAAATGGTTGTCAATCCATTCCAATACCCATTCCAAGAAATCGTGTGATCCGATTGTCCCTTCCTTGAACTTGTTTTCTTGCACTGAGTAGTTGGCTATGAATCAAAATGGTCAAAATATTAGTATCGGATACCGATTCACTTCTAATACGGCCGGATCCTTATCAGATATGACTTAAAAGTATCCTAAAATAAAAAAAATTAATTTTCGGATATGTTTTGAATACGGACGAGATACGCTTAGGATACGACAAGATATTACTTGAATTATTTAAAAAGTATAAAGGTACAAGGACAAATATGTTTGGATACTTATTTACAATATATATATATATATATATATATATATATAAATGATAAAATGATTAATTATTATGATATATCTTTGGTAAATGTGTGATTTATTTTATAAATTATAATTATTATATTAAATATAATAATAAATTTAAAAATATATATATTTTATGGATGTATTATAGCTGTGTCCATATTTTTTTAAAAAATTTTTGGTATCACCATATCACGTATTGCGGTATTTGTATCCGTAGTTAATAGGTGGTTGGTATCAATGCTTATTTTTTTTATTAATTCAATATATTAATTGCTGGAAAAAAGTCAACTATATATATATATATATATTAAATACCCAATAAAGCAGATCATTAATATGAATATTTTTGGATTTTTATGAATAAGCAGTACGATGATTTGGCTGAGCTGGAATGGCTATCGAACTTCGTTGATGACTCCTCAAGCGACGGCCTCCACAACCACCTCCAGTTCATCCCGACGACCACCACCACCGCCACGTCATCACCAGAAACCCCATCCCACAACCCCTCACCTTTCCTCCCGTCGGATGTGTCGGTCCCCGGAAAGGCCCGCAGCAAGCGCTCACGCGCCGCACCTTGCGACTGGTCCTCCCGCCTCCTTCCCCTTTCCCCGAAACCATCCCCAAAAGAAATCAAGAAGCGGGTTGACCTGGACCCCACGGACGGCCCGGTCCGGAAGTGCCTGCATTGTGGGTCCGAAAAGACCCCCCAATGGCGGACCGGGCCTATGGGGCCCAAAACGCTGTGTAATGCCTGTGGGGTCCGCCATAAATCAGGCAGGCTGGTCCCTGAGTACAGGCCCGCCGCGAGCCCAACGTTCGTGGTCGCTAAGCACTCGAACTCGCATAGGAAGGTTATGGAACTCCGGAGGCAGAAGGAGATGCAGAGGCAACAATTTATTAGCCAGGGTTCGATCTTTGGCGTGTCTAATGGTGGCGACGATTACTTGATCCATCATCATAGCGGCCCCGATTATAGGCATATGATGTAATATATAGCGTTGCGCTGGTAATCAAGCGAGGATTTCGTTTACTGAGACTATGGTAGCGTTATGGAGGAAGTTTACGAGAGTAACTTCGAGTTTCTAATTTTAAAATGTTGCTAGTTGATTTAATTTTAATTTTTTTTAATGACAAAATTCAGAAATAGACAAGGAAAAAGAAAACAGGGGCCGGGGGAAATGGTTATATTCGTTGTAGACTTTTGCATGTTATGTAATTTTTTGTTTCTTTTGCTTATATTTGGCTAATCTCTCGACTCAATTCGTATCTCAACGCATTTGATCCACAACATACATAGCTTCTAAAGCTTTTTTCCAGTTCTTCTTCTTATAGAGCGCACCGTCTTCTTTCTACAAGGTGGCCTAGAAATCGGAATGCTTGTGAACCACAAATTTCCAATTCTCAAATTAATTCTTTTATATAGAGAAAATAATTGACTAATTGTGATTAGAACTTAACTAATTAGTTAACGAAAGAGAATCATGTTCCATCATGTACTTAATGCAAATCTTAATTAGTCAAAATAAACTCATAAATTGGCCCACGGTAATGGGGTGGGGAAACCAAGGGGTCGTATCATGTACATGATGGTGTCATTTGGTAAAGTTGACATAGTGCACATGGAGAGATCGTGGACTAGCTCAAATCCACGCTATTTGTTGGCTGATTTTTAAATATATTTTCAAATTGATGAAATTATATAATGTTTACTCAATATTCTAATTTGAATAAACTATTTCTTGGGTTCAAGTATTCTCTGTATTTCATGTCAATTAAAGAATGGGTGCATATAAATTTTTTTATATATTTACATGTATAAAATTTCATCAAAATATCACTAAAGGGGGAACAATGTCTCACATTTTAAGATGAGTATTAACTATTCCCACAGTATGCAAATAGTAATCTCATTAGACTTGTCACTAAATTTTTTGTGATAGTTTTACATCACATCATTTTAATATTTCTTCATCCATAAATAATATGCTTAGTTACTTTTTATAATGTTCAAAAATAATTTATTCTTTACTTTTATATTTATAATGATTACAAAATTTAAATGTATTACCAAATGTTCCCACTTATCATTATTAAAAAATGACTATGATAAAATAAATATAGATAAATTTGGCAATGTACATTCCATTTAAATTTTAAAAATATATTTTTTGAATTTCTCTTAAAATTAAGCATCGGTCAAATCTGCCTATTACTTGTGGAAGGGGGGAGTATGAATTAACAAATCTACCCCAAAAGTAAGTTTTATTTTGCTTTTAGTTTTTATTATGGCTAATTATGAAAACATGTTACATTTGATCACGTCAAAAATAGAACTAAACAATTTATTTTTCCAAAAAACAGAAACCAAAATGTACCATTACAATTAACATTATTTATTAATTAGAGCAGGGGCTACCGAGAGATCCTCGGTGGCAACGACCAAAATAAAGTTTAAAATTTTTTGAAATGACAATCCAAAATTTGGGATTTTAATGATATTTATTTTTAATTCAACAACTCGCCGTGCGTTCGACCATCCGAGTTTAATTTATTAATTTTATATTTTATTAAAGTGGTGGGTATTGTTGATATTGACTTGTTTTGGTTTTAAAAAAACGAAGAGTGGACATCGTATTCCGTACGCTGAAGGAGCATCAAAGTGCGTTAAGGATCAACGTGGGGGAAGATCGAGAATTTCTAGCCAATATAAATTATTTAATTAATTAGATTAGACTACTATTTTTCAATCGTGTATAAAAAGTAAGCTTAAACGCATGGGATACAGTAATGAAATTTTAAAACTTTTTGAGCAGTGATTATATTTTTTTAAGTACAGCATAGAACATTGGGGCAATGTAAATTGTCCACCTGGTGTTCGACAATTGCACACCCCTGGGGCCCACTTCAGTGTATGTAATTATATGCAATGTTACAAAAATATATATATTTTTTATTTGTAAATTATCCCTCATGATTTATGAAACACCAATATTTCGAAATGGTCAAAGTATCGGTATTAGATAAATATAAGATACTGAGACGTCTCCGATACGGACGGATATGTATCGGATATAACTTAGAAATATCCTAAAAAAAAATTTATTTTCGGATACAGCCAAATACGCTTTGGATACGGAAGGAATACGTTTAGGATATGGCGGGTATTACTTGAATTTTTAAAAAAGTATAACGGCACAAGAATAAATATGTTTGAGCCCTTATTTACAATAATATATATATATATATATATATAATAGAAGTATAGATTTTATGATTTATAAATGATGGAATGGTTAGTTAATATTATATATCTTTGGTAAAAGTGTGATTCATTTTATAAATCATAATTATTATATTAAATATAAAAATAAGATTTTAAAAAATATATATTTTATAGACGAATCCTAACTGTATCTATATTTTGATTTTTTAAGTTTTGTCGTATCGTCATATCTCGTATCGCGCTATTCGTATCGATGATTCGTGGCCATATACTTCCCATTCCAATTTCTAAGTCACCCAAGATACAGATAAGAATATCACGGAATTCTCATCAAAAGTTGGGAGTCTTGAACGCATTTTCAATTCAAAACCTCATAGATTTGCTAAAACTATCAAATACATACACAAACAAACATGGGCGGACCCATACTATGGTCAATTGCCCCCAATTGATTTTCTAGAATAAAAAATTAGCAATGCGTGACTACTAAAAAACAAGTAGGTTGTCTTAGTGGAAATGAAATCATTCATCAATTAAAAAATAAAATTTTATTTTTTTTCCATTTCATTCCCAATATTTTATTAAGTTTATCAAAAAGTCATTTTGTCAAATTATGGATCATTTTGATCATTTCTAAGATGTGCTATATTGAGATAAAATTAATTTTCATAAAATTAATGCTACACTATGTTAATTATATTTCTATGTTTTAAAATTGAAAATAATTTAATATTTTTAATCCTTTACTTATTAATAAAATATTATTTAGTAAATTTCTTTCATTATGTCAATCGTTAAATATTTATTTCTTTATTTACTACAAAAATTTTGTTAGTCAATTATTTTTGTACATAAAAAAATAAATAAATCACAATAAAGTATTATTTTGAGTAATCATAAATCAATATAATCAACTATACTAATTATCTAACTAATTCAATACATACGTAAAAAAAATTTATCATTAACTTTTTAAGCATAAAAATAAATATTTTGTGTCTAAGGCTTTACTCTCTATAATATATGAATCTTGCCTCCTATGATAAAAATACTGCGTCTGCCTGTGCAAACAAAGGTGTTCTATTTATTTCTAAAAACAATATTTCTAAGCAATTAGGAGTGATCTTTGATATGCTTTTAGAAACTATTTACAAACCAGGATTTAATATAAGCTTATTTATTTTTTCATTTAAATTAAGAATTTACATTTAATGAGGATAGAAAAATTAATTTTATCACAAATATTCAAAAAATACCTTTCAATACTATGAGAGATATTGTTTCTTAATATTATAAAAAGTGATTGATATTGTTAAAAAGACACCGTGTTAAATAGGGCCATAATAGGAAAGATTTCTTGACACCTTTTCATAAAAAAGAATTAGGTCTATATATTAGGACAAGGAAAAAAAAGGAAATAAGCCTATATTAATGGGACAGAGGGAGTATAGACATTTAGCACAAGCACCAACATTTGTTATTTTATTTTTTAAAAATTTGTTTCTTATACAAAATAAAAATAGATCACATTAGTCTTTCTAAAAAATAATTTTTATACATCAAAAAAATTAATATGTAAAAATAATATATTATGAAAAAATATATTATCAGTATAATTGGTATATTGTTGTATTTTGATAAAAAAATATTATGAATAGTAATTTTTTTATTGAGAAAATTACTGTACCATTTCTATAATTGTTTTTAGAAAATATAAATACTGATGTGAAAGAGTTATCTTCTCAATTTCTCATTTTAGAAAAATAAAAGAAGAAAAATCAACATTATAGAAAGACTAGTGTGGATCTTATTGTTTTCATTTCTCTTTCTTAAATGGAAATTCACTTGTTTTTCTACCCAAACACCCTTATCCTTCGTGTTAGATGCTGAATTAATGTCACCGTCCCCCTGCATTATTTATAAAATCCGTCCTATATTTTTTGTTAGCATTATTTTTTTATGCAGATTTAGCACTTTCCTTAAAAATTTATTATTTTTAGTCCCCTAGACTTAATTTTTTTTCAGTGATGTTCAGTATCTCATTAATATCCTTATTATGGATCTGCCCAAAGCTGATGCTAATGTATCATTATTTATCTAGTTCTTTTTATTTTGGGTTATACCATATTCTATGCATTAAAATACATTTCCACAAATATGGGTAGCATTTTCGGGTAGCAACTCATGTTGTAATCAATTATTCCTGAATTGATGAATAATATAAAAAATTAGAAAAAATAGTACGAGTACAATTTTACAGGGCAAATATATTGAGAACAATAATATGACCTAATTACAAGGCCCTTTCATATTTATCAGACTACATTAAGTAAAACACTTGGTTAGGATAAGCAAGATTAAACTTTACATGAATAATTATGGACCTCTTAGGCCGAATTTTAGCTTACTAAACAAAATCTAGTTGATATGATATTGAGATTCTACTTTGGTCTTCTCCAGAGACTGAGCTATTGATTTGTTTAGGGGGCTACTCTCATTTTATTATTTTAAAAAATCTATTAGATATTTTATATTTTAGTGTTAAATTCCAATAAAAATTTTGTAAGACTTAATTGTAATAATTATGTTATGTCTTATATTGATTTTTATATTAAAATTGATAACATTGAAAAAAAATGGTATTTAATTATTTTAAATATTACTATGATATTTAATTTTTTACAACATTCAACCCCCTCCTATTTTTATTCTTCGCTCCGCATCTCTCTTCTTCTCACTCACTAGCAAATTTTAAAATATTTGTACCGGCAAAGGTACTTGTGTGTCAAAGATAATGATTCAAAACTAGATATGTGTAGGTTAAAATTTAGTTTATTTAAGTGATAATAACAAATAATTTGATCTTAAAAGTTGAATAGTCGAATACTATTTTACTTAAAAAAAAAAAAAAAACTAATTAGCAGCAATCAAACCAACCCTTTATTGCAAATTGTTTAATTGTTAAAGTCATGCTTATATAATTAAAATAATTAAACAAGTGGAACTTTCTTTGTCCATCACTGATGACAAGTTATGCTGTTAGCAATGTACTGTCAAATCCTAGGATAATAAATTTCTTTATTTGGTAAAAGATTGGGTAGCTTAAAAGGCAAGCTAATTAGGATTTGGAAGAGAAAGTGTGACACCCAAATCCAACATATAGATATATATTCTCAATTATTTTTCTTTCTTGTAAAGCATGTCTATGCATGGCCATCTGTCCCACCTACATACCGTTATACAACAATTAAAAGAACACAATTGTATAAGTAATATCTAGATATATACTGTCAAAATTGGAAAACCTACTCAATTCTTATGAAATTCTTGTATATCAATTAAAATTTATACTTGTATCAAAAGGGTGAGTGAGTAATTGTTTCAACCAAATATTTGATTTGATATTAACTCCTCTAACCTTACTAACATTGAAGTCATGACTAAATTCAATGCTGGGGTCAAGCCAGAACTCCAAAATGGGAGGGAGTTGAACATCGTAGAAGGGTGACGAACATCGTAAGAAATTATTGTACATGCGGGTGACACTAAAATCAAATATTTTTTTTATACTATAATACAGAATATGATTCGAGTCTTTTTGAAATTACGGTAGCTTGCATTATTTCCAATAGTACCTCGCATAAGTGCCCTTATACATATATTTATCTGTTTTTTTGTTTCCCAAGGTATCATCAAGTATTTTTGCAACTTAGTACTAATCCTCCGAAGCACGGTCGAAAACCATAGCGGAAACCTCTTCCAAATTTTTTTTTTCATCCATTAAGCAGTCCGAGTTCTTTACACTTGAATCCACCCCTATTGGATATGTATATTTATTTGTTTGTGGGTATGAATAAGTACTTGAAAGTACAATGCATGTACATGAGAAGGATCAATGGGGACATTGTATTAGTTGTGGGGCAGTCGATTAATCTATACACATGTGGTGTGTAATGGGGGTTGAGGTATATCCTTGCAAGTGGATGATAAAGATAGGGCACATGCCCTACACGTGATTGTTCCTTAATCTGTTTCTCCCTTATTTTTCTTACACATATATATTTATACGAATATATAAATATATGTGTATGTATTGAGCATGGCTGAGTGTCTGTGTATTCGGATCTTTCCATGTTATGTGGGATGAAGGTGCAATTATTCTTGTCAACATCCCAAAACTCAGCACCCAACTACTGACAATGACTTTAGTAATGTGTTCTTTTTTAGGTAAGGGGCTCTCCTCACT
This sequence comes from Embelia ribes, assembly GCA_001753735.1. Lineage (NCBI taxonomy): Eukaryota > Viridiplantae > Streptophyta > Magnoliopsida > Ericales > Primulaceae > Embelia > Embelia ribes. The sequence goes on along the minus strand of MKEJ01070189.1, from coordinate 2,948 downwards.
TGCCATAATTTGATGCTATAATGCAACAAAAAATATATATATTGATAGTGTATGTATGTGTGTATGTGCTTTTCTTTTAATTAGTGTTGCAAAAAATGATTCAATTGCACGTACAATTCCGTTTGAGAAATTTTAGCTCTGCTCATTGCACAATCATCTATTTTTAATAGTCCTAACAGAGGTATACGTGATTTATAAATCTACTTTATCCATTCTTTTTTAATTGTCACTTTAAATATTTAGAAAATTAATAAATATCAATTATTTTGTAATTTTACCCCTATGGATTATAGTGATATATTTTGAGTATTTAATGAAGGGTAGTAAAATAAAATATTATTTATTTTCTCTACAATTGAGGCCAATTAATAATTTTCTTAATCCTAACCTCTAACCTAGAGTGATAATAAAAAGGAATGGATTGAGTATTATTTAATAAAATATTGCATACAACATAAAACATAAACTAAAATTATTTCGAATAATTTTTTACTAAAAATAAAATAAAAATGCTTCAATTATCATTAATTGAAATTTTAAGTATGCATCATATAGAAATTCCAAAGTATCTTTGTGATCTTGTGACACTAATTTATACTCTTGAGAATTATTATAATATTTGAATCTTTTATTAAGTTTGGTAGATATGCGAGTAGTTGTAAATTATAATTCCTTAAATTTTGGTATTTTTATTTTAAATTGCTTATGTTTTGTTTTGTAATAATAATCAATCTAAAATTTTAAGGATAGAGTATTATCTCTTAATAAAAAATATGCAAATTAAAATTAGTTAATTGACAATTTTAGATATGATGACTTTTGTTACAAATAAATAAGATGGGAGACAAATTTGGAATAAAAAGTGCATTAAATATTTGGGGGATTTGCTATTTTTTATATAGTAGTTAAATTTAGATTAAATTGACGGTAGTGTTGGATCCGGGATTTTATATTGGTGGATAAAATCTAATTACTAATTAAGTGAGAAACAAATTTAAATGAAAATTTAACAATAAAATTATAAATAAAAAATTCACACCAAATATTTTGACACCAAAAAATTATAGGACTCCTATAACTCTCTATAAAAATTCATAGATCTGTTTCTAAAAACTGAAAGTATGACGCATGTGCATAATTAAATACTTAATTTTTATAAGACTCCCATCTTCGTACCCTTTCTTGGTCCACCAATGACTTGCGAGCATTATATTTGGTCTTGACTATGCATTAGTGACATGTTTTTTTAGTCTCATCAACTCGTGGCGGTATATAAATGAGTGCGATGGGAGTAATTACTCATTGAGCCGACATATTAGTTTGAGATAATATATCTATATTTTTCATTTCAAAAATTTTAAGGGTATATATGGTTAATTAACAAGTGGGTGGGTTTGGTGAGTGGGTCACCTAATAGGAGGTGCTTGGTTAAAGCTGGCAATTGCTTAACTAAATGGAAAAGAAGGGTGATAGTTTACTTTCATGGGGGCCATATTGTACTCATTTATTTACATCTTATTAGTACATACATACATGATACATATATTTTTGGAGTGGAGTTTAAAAAAATATACTTTTAAATAATAATAATTTTTATAAATGTATTTGATATAAAATAGAAAATATATATATACTTTTTTGTATTGTGAATAGTGAAAACTAGTTGATAGTAATGTAAAATTGGATAAAAATTTACTTATATGAAAAAAGTAACAAAAATTACACTTTTTAAAAAGTATAGTTTGGTCCTTTTAAGTATACAAAAATATACTTTTAATGGTGCAAACAAGTACTGCATTTTGATTTTAAACAATTTTTGGTACTTTCACTAAACAATCCCAATGTACAAACACAAAAAGAAAATGGAAAGAAGTCCAATGGAGATGTTATTTTGGAATGACTCTATTCCATATCGGTAGTATAATGGTAGGTATTGTTTAGTATATTATTAGATTCGAACAACTTATTACAAGTTTTTCGCTACAAGCTTTTGGACAAGCACATGTGACTTTGCAAGTGTTATCAGAACTACTGTAATGTCCCAGATTATATAGCAACTCCGAGTATGTTACTATATGAAATAATCTGAATAATTTAACCAAACAAACTATTGGATACATGGTACAAATATCCAAATACAACATTAAGTCTCAAATAGGCCTTATTATCATATTTTATGATCGTACAATGCACAATACTGGAAATGATAAATGATTTGAATAAAATACAGAAAGGTCTGAAATCAAGGATACATTTTCAAGTGAGTTTTGACCTGTCCTATTTCAAACTCCCTAATTTCCAGTCCCCAATTCTTCTTGGCGTTTTCATGCAAAAGATAGTGGAAAAACCAACCAAGTAGATACGGTCAGAATGATTTACAGTTTATTGAAAGAATGACAAATATGTGTATATGGTTATCAAAGTATGAAAGTAAATCATATTATTCCAATACTATAATAGGAAATTATTAAACTATTATCTCATCTCGTTCAACTTGTGCATGTGTAAATATTTTATGGAATACATGAACTGCCAAAATAATAAATACAATACTAACAACCTTTACACGTAAAGTCACTGCAAATGGAAGGATATCCGCGGGACCAGATCGCACTCCGTCATACAACTACTGAGATCATCATCTAAGTCATCTCTTTAAACCTTGGATATATAACTTCTAAGGCTTAAAAGATACTTTGGACATATAATTTCCAAAGTCTAAAATATACCTTGGATATATAGCTTCCAAAACCTATAGTATACCATGGATATATATCTTCCAGAATCTTAAGCATACTAAATTCGTTGTAACCTGACATAATTAATTTTCATGATTAAGTTATCTATTCTCGTGACTTTAGCTCATATATTTTATGATTCAGTTACATATACCTTTTCCATACTGTTCTCATGTCTAGTACATAATTTATGACTCAACTCATAGTCCC
>MKEJ01070184.1:0-11684 GCA_001753735.1 Embelia ribes | reverse complement strand
GTTCCCAAAAGCATACAAGAAATTCCAAGGGCTCCTAAGGTCTCAAATTTACCATGTCCTGAAACATAACACGAATAAATTGAGTGAGAGGTAAAGAAACAGAAGGTTCATGTAAATGAACACACGATTTCATTCATTTGACAGAAACAAGAATCCAGAGAGTGTTATAAAAGCGGAAAATATGAAGCATATATGCATCTCATTTCATATGGCCGTGAATAGGCAAAGCAAAAATATATATTAAAACAGAAAGACAAAGAAAAGCCGAGGTTTATTGGCAGTAATCAGAGATTTAAGCAACACAAGATATTCATTTGGCTTCTTTGCCTAACTGATAGTGTCTATTACAAGCCAAAATCCACCAAACAGAAGTGCAATTGTTAGCCACACAAATCCACACACTGGATCTCCTTAAAGTAACACTTAGACTTCACAGTTTACATTAGCAAGAATCGACATCGAAGTATTACCCTAAAGGTTCACCCCCCACCAGATAGATGTGTACTAGAAATTTCAGCCTAAACTCTACCATAAAGCCAATTCTACAAAACTTGATTTAGTATTTCATACCTACTTCCTCAAAAGATTTATATGCAAGAAAAACTGAAAAAATATTATGGAACACAAACATTATACGCAAGAAAAACTGAAAAAATATTATGGAACACAAACAATAATATTATTCCCCGGCTGATCAAGTAGAAAATATACATAAATACACCCGTAAAATGAGTTTTGGAATGAGACAACATAAAAAAAGGAACAAGGGCCAACGAATATATAAAAGATAATGCGGATTGCAGAAAGAACTAGGCCAATAAAGAGGAGCGTAGATACAGATCAAAAGTGACCATATGGATGTTCTTTGTCTTTAGGAACCCTTGCAGCTTTAAACGACACCAACGCAACACCACTAAGAACCTGCAAAGTTCAGAAAACATAATCAACAGTAGTGACGGCAAAGAAAAATAGTTTCCAAACTATGACAAACAATCAAGTTGGTCCAACATCATGCATTAACCACGTAGGAAAAGTTCTCCTCAAACCTAATTACCACAGCTGAGCAAGATTATTGAATCATGTATATATCAACCAGAGTTTTCGTCATTATGTTTATTCAAGTCAAGAGTACAAGTAGACTCCATTGCCGTAACTGAGACCTCTAGTAACATAATTATTTCATAGATCAAGTTCAATGAAGATGAAAATTGTCGAACATTGCACTATCAAAGAAGGTTAAACTATCCACAAACCAAAGCCCCAAGTTGCTTCCAAGAAAAATTAGGGGGAAATTCTAAACCCTTTGCAGATTAAGGGACTTAAAGTAGTAAAGCACACCATTATATTCCAAATTCAGAAAACCTTTCACATGCCACCTGAATTTCAATATCTAAATTATACTTCACAAACAAATATACACGTGCTTTTTAGCATAACAATCAAGGGATAAATAAAAATAAAAATAAAAAGAAATTGACCTTTTCTTGTGGGGTATACCATCAACTGAACAAGTTAGTAGAAAACAACAATGAACCAGATTGCAACTAACGAAATTGCGAAAAATAAAATCTCCAAACCCCTTTTGCAGAATGAGGGATTTAACTAGTCATCATTCAAAATTCGATTGTTTATCCATACAGACACACATATATATACACACATCAATCCGGGACAAATCATCATAAATCATACAGTATATCTCAATGCTATACTTCACTGTATTTTAGGTAGTAACTACAGGAAGACAAAAGTACATTGAGTTATATGGGAGGCTTTAATGATAAAAATAATAATTCGCTTGAAAATATCAATTTTAGCTATAAGTTCCTAAAAACATGTTATTTTAATATTTTAAAAAAAAAATTTGGAAGTTTACAACTGGAAAACGATAAAAACATGAACTTTACATGTATTTAATGGATGTGTCAGAAAAAAACAAGAACTTATCATTAAGTTCCATATCAATTCAAACGGCTATAATTCATGTATTTACTAATTATGTTCTACACCGAATTATTTCATATAATACAGAACGAGGGATTAAGTATCCATCATTCCAAAATTCAAGTGCTAATGCATACAAGACAACAATATATATATATACACACACACACCCACAGAGAGAGAACAATGCTTCACTAAATTATTATAAATACGAAAAGAAAAAGTTACCACATCGGAGATGGAGTGAGCGGCGTCGGCGGCGATAGCCGTGCTGCCGGAGACGTAACCGACGAACGCTTTTCCAGCAGCGAGGCCGATGTCGGCGGCTAGACCTAGCCGGAATATCTTCTCCCCCTCTTTGCTCGACCGCTGTTCCTCGTGGTGGTGGTGGTGGTGGTGGTGGTGAGAGTGACCCATGTGGCACCTCTTCTGGATCTTGTAGCTAGGGTTACCGTCGTGATTATGTAATTGAGGAGAAATTAGGGTTTGAATTGGGGAATTATGAGAAAATATGCTGTAATTATTATAATTACTCCTCCGGTGATGTTTGTATATTCTGGTTAGGAATTTCATACTCGTGGGAATTAGATCTCTCTCTCTCTCTATCTCTGTGTAGACTGCCAGACGCGACAGGGAGGGTGGGCAATGGGGGGATATATAGAGAGAGAATGTTAACCGAGATATTGGCGGGGTATTGCGGTAAATATACGCAATCACTTCCGCGGTAAATACACTTACCAAATATTACCGTTATGTTCTTTGTAGTGTCAAGCTCAAAGCATCCTGAGAAAATTTCCTTCTATTATCTGCGGTCACAATGATAGACGATCAAATTCTACTGAGGAAGAGTTTTATGTCGTATTTGGTGCAATAATTTATGGTAAAAAAATGTGAAAAAAAAATTATAATTCTTACATTCATAATTTTTTGTTAAATTTTTTTTTTTTCTGTATCAAGAAAGGAACTGTATAAGTTCGTATCATGGCTTCTATCAAGGGGAGGCGTGAAGGAAGCCATTTCAAGTATTCTGTTGAAGGTAGAGGTGACCGTGAATCAAGCTGAGTTAAGCTCTTTGGTGCTCGCACTCGAGAACTCAGCTATGCTCGTTAGCATTTGAGCTAAGCTTTTACTGAGTCAAAACTCAAACAATTCGTGACCCGCATGATTCGTAGTAAAACCTACATTACTTTGGAACTCCTCAATAATTCCAAGTCCGCCATCGATAACTTCATCATCACTTTTTTTATTTACTATCACATGATACTGGCAGTAGCATTTTATAAGTTTTTAAATAAATAACAAAGAAACGAAAAGCAATTTAAAGATAGAAAATTACAGCCAAACTGTTCATTATATCATGTCAAAAAGGAATGATGACTCAATTGGATTTCAAATTCGAAATTACTATTATACTAAGCCTGTGAGATTTTTTTAGACATGATTTAACACTTAATAAATTGAGGTTAGCACCAAAACTTAATTATCAGTGAACAAAAATGTTAAAAGTATATCCTCAAGTCGGAGTTGAACCAGATTTGAAGGTCATCGGAGGCGGCTACCCTTAGATTTTCCCTCTGTGTTTTATCTTTGCTATTTTAATGGCATCTCTGTTAAAATTTGAAAACCATTGGTATGCCAAACCAACCCTCGTCCTCCACTAATATATGGTTAATAATATACAGAGTACAAATGCAAGTCAACAACTACACAGAGGAATGACATTTGGTTAAAACCAAACGAAACAAAACCGATAACCAAATATCTTAGTATAAATTCAAATCAAAACCAAAATATCAATCTATCTAAAATAAATTAAACCCAACCCAATCAAAAACCAAAATAAAGCAAACAATTACCCAAAACTACTCAGATAATTTCTCTTTTCAGTACAAAATATGTCCTTTAATAATTGTTTCTCAAATAGGCAATAATAAATAAAAACACATATGAATCACATTTTTTAAAATTGAAAAATAAATTTATTTGTATTATTAAATTGAAATAGGCAATAATTTATGTAATGTAATTTGCATCATAATGTAATCCTATATATATGTAATGTAATTACTTAGAATGGATTTATCTCACTATAAAATGTTTGTTGAAATTTGATTGCTTTTGTTCTTATAATGACGTTGATTTGGAAGATTGAATATTTCATAAAAGAGAGAGAGAGAGAGAGAGAGAGAGAGTGAGAGAATCTATTCTGCTGCGAAAGAAGCTACTTGAGAGAGAGAGAGAAGCAGAGAGAAAGAGAAATGGTCTTAAAGGATTAAAATATATTTTTAAGTTATAAATATGGACCAAATTCTATTCAAACCAAAAACCAAATCAATCCAAACCAAAATACAATTACTAGATTAAGGATTGAATCAAAATCCAATCCAAAATGATTTTTAACCCAATCCTAAACCAATCCAAATATATTTTGTTTGGATTTATTTTGGATCGTGACCTCTAAACCAAACATATCTGCGTGTCGAAAATGAAAGAGGAAAGCATGGAAACTTCAAGTTGAAGTAAAATCTCATCTGGCGAGAATCATTTTCAGTCTCCTTCACGTTTCCTGGCTGATTGAAATTGCTGGCTCCGTAAGCAAAGAATCAGAAATAGATAATTAAATACAAAGCTATTTGTGAGTCGTAGAGAAAAGTATCACCATTTAGGAAGAGCACTACAAGATAGAAGGCTGAAAACATCTAACATAAAGTGGATAGATAATTTTATACATGTGGACGAATGCACTCTTTAGGATTCACCCGGAGTAGTTCGTCTCACTCGTACTTATCATTCCATGTCTACAGTAAGATTAGCTTGGAAAACTAAAGGCTAGAACTTGGATTATTTTCCGAGTGGTATCAAAATCCCAAAAAAACGCACGTATATCTCACGACGTACGTTTTCACACACATCAAGGATCCACCGGCTAGAAAAATTAATCATGGTATGTATTGAGAATCTGAAAGGCTGCATTCAATTGATTAAATGGACCTCTAGAATAGATCTAAAGAAAATCTACAGATAGACATACCTCAATATTTATATCCAGGTAGAAAGAGGAACCGGTTCGTCTTCCCCTTAGATGGTAGCATCCCTGCAAGATAAGTAAGACATCTGATAAGAAAAATACTGTACATGATAAGACCAAAAAAAACATATGCAATTCCAAGAGTTGTATGCGCCAACTAATGCACAAGTCGGATCTACTATCACAAAGTTTATTTGACATGTTAATACATGATAAACAGCTCGCATTAACACGCAGGCATGCATATTATATGTACAGATAGAGGGAGATAAAATCATTTGAAAAAAAGATGACAGCATAATTCTGTAGAAACCAGTAAAAAGAAAAACCGGTAACACTTAGAAGATGGAAGACATCAAAATGCTAGATTTGTCCTAATGTTTAGCATACTTGATAAAAGGAAAACTTGTTTTCCTTTGATTTTGGCCCAGTTTGGTACTATCGTCTGGGTGTTGCTTCTGCTTTTCCTTTCTTGGAAATTGTAGCCAGTTGTGTTTGGTAAATTATAAAAAACCTGCTTTTTAAACTTTGTTTCTGCTTTTTAAAAGGTGCGTATAGAAGATGCTTTCAAAAGCTGCTCCTTCTTTTCCTATCATAAATTACCAAAATCACATCAATTATATGTACTACATTATTCATACATACCAACTTTTTGTCTTTTTACAATAAAAAACACCACTTTACACCACACTACTTATCAAAAAAAAATTTAGAATTTATTTACCAAACACTAGAATTACACCTGCTTTTAGAATCAACTTTTAAAAGCAGTTTTGAGGAGCGAATTTAAAAAAAACAGATTTTTAAAAGTAATAGCATTCCCAAACTAGGCCTCCTTTGTCTCGAAGGAGGTATTCAGAGATGGCTCACCTTCACTCCCACAATTGTGTTGGGACTGCCGCATCCACTAGCTCCAATGCACTGCAATGCCCAAGAAAGATTATGATGTGATATTCAGCAACCATTTAGTTATATGCATTCACACAGATTAACTAATTCATAGAATTATCTAATTAATATGCACAAGAGCTATTCTTCAGATTGATAACCCGAACAAAACTGAAGTAGGAAGGTTCATATGCCAAACAACGAGTAGAACTCTCATCAACCTCTTTTTATCTGCAAATCAAAGGTCTTTACCAATTCCCACTAGAGCAACCAAAAAGAGGAAACTGCGTCAGGACGATGAAGCCAAGTATTTGCTTTCATCAAACCACTCCTCTTTCCCCCTGCTCCATTTGTTATCCATTACAACCTACGAGTAAAACAGAACAGGCATAGATACAGACAAGTAAAACCGTCATATCCTCACTCCTTAGATTTCATGAAGTTGCGACAAGCAACTTATCCCAGTTTTATCTTTACCAAGAAAGGGTGACATAAGTTTCAACAAGACAATAATAAGCTTTAGTTGGTACAAAAGGTCGGATCGAAGGAACGAAAGACTGAAAATAGCGATACCAAAGCTTTTTGAGAGAGAAGACTATTTGGCAATAAAGAGGCAAGTATATATACACGTGATAGTAATCATACAGGAGGGTAATGCAAGACAATGTGAGAATAAGGCAATAAAAAAGTTCAGTCAAGTGGTTTACACAGAAGACGAAAATATGTTGTCTATGAAGGTTTGCAGCTATGTAGTATCCATTTTTAATCGAGGCCAGAACAGAAAATGTATTCACATAAATCAGCACAGAACAAATTCATTGAGAAGGTAAATTTTTACTGAGAACCAAGTGGGTTTACATTACAGATTCTTGATGCTTAAATATATATAATCACTGAATGTCTAAATGAATCTCACTTATAGCATATAAAGCATAAGAACAGAACATACCGGCAAATCTCTTTAAAGTGCACAGAGAGCATGGCAAAGATGTAAGTTTGGACATTATGGCAATATTCAAAGCTAGAATTGGGTGATGCTCACCATGCTGACAGTTGTGCCCGTGGGCATGATCCAGCGCTTGGCTTGCTGCATCTGGCGCAACTGACAACATTCCCTGTAGATGAACATAAAAATTGACATAAATAGCAGCAAGTTTACCAGAAACTATGGTCAGAAGGATGTAGGAAACACAATTAGCAACGGCCTCAAAAATTATTGTAGCACCAAACCACTTCTCAAGGAACAGAACAAAAAGGATAACAGCAGTATCTCTAAAGCATGCCATACCATACCTCCAGCTGTTCCTAAAAGCATACAAGAAATTACAAGTGCTCACAAGGTCTCAAATTTACCATGTCCTGAAAGATAACAAGGATTTATCAAGTGTAAGATAAAGAAACAGAAGTTCCATGAAAATGACAACACAATTTCATCCGTTCGCAGGAAAGACAAGAATACAGGAAGTGCTATGAAAGCAGAAACTTCGAAGATTATGCATCTCAGTTCATATGGTTGTGAATACGCAAAGCAAAAACATATACACTTAAAAAAAAGCAAAAGACAAATCTGAGATTGATCTGCAGCAGTCAGAGATTTAAAAAATGATAGATTTTCATTTGGCTTATTCGCATAGCAGATAGTCTATTGCAATGCGAAATTGGGAAAATAGAAGTGCAGTTGTTAGCCGCACAAAACTACACATGGATCTCCTTGAAGTAACACTAACTTGGACTTCACAGTTTACATTAGCAAGAACGGACATTATAGCATTATCCTAAGAGTTCACTCACACCACCAAATAGTTGGTGCATACTAGAAATTTCTTCCTAAAACCTACCCAAAAAAAAAAACCAATTCAACATAGCTTGATTCTAGTATTTTATGCCTACTTCCTCATTAGATGTACATGGAAGAAAAGTATTATGGAACACAAACATTAATATTATTCCACAGCCGTAGATCAAGTATAAAATGTTCATAACCATGCCCCAAGGGAAATGCAAAATCTGATAATGAGTTTTGGAACTAGGCAACATATCATAAGAAACAAGGACCAACAAGTATATAAAAGATAATAATGCAGATTGCAAAAAGAACTAAGGCCAATAAAGAGGGATGTAGGTACAGTTGAAAAGTGACCACATGGATGTTCTTTGACTTAGGAACCCTTGCAGCTTTAAACGACACCGCAGAAATACATCTAAGAACCTGCACAGTCGGAAAATACAATCAACAAGCGACAGAAAGAAACATAGTTTCCAAACTATCATGGTCTAACATCATGCTTTAATCCCGTAACAAAAAGTTCTCCTCAAACCTAATTAGCACAGTTGAGCAAGATTGTTAAATCAGATATAAATCAACTGGAGTTTGTCCTCAATAGATTTTTCTCAAAACCACAAGCAGAGAGTAGGCCCCATCACCATAACTGAGAATTCTAATAACACATAAATTATTTGATTGATTGAGTTCTATGATAATGAAAATTGTCGAACATTAACTATCAAAGGAGGTTTGATCTATCCAACAACCCAAAGCCCCAAGTTTTTTCCAAGGAAATTAGGGGGAAAATATTAAACCGTTTTCAGATTGAGGGACTCAAGGTAGTAAAGCACACCATCTTATTCCATAAAACCCCTCACCTGCCAATCTGAATTTCATCTAAACCATATTCCAAAACAAAGATGCACATATTTTTGCATAACAGTAACGATACAAATACAAAACAGAAAGAGACTGATCTTTGATTGTGCACTTCAAACCTTAAATGAACACACCAGAAGGGCTAATCTTGCAACAGAATACTATTTAGAAACCTCAAATGAGAAAATAAGGGTTTGGTTCCAGTGGGACTTAGATTGTAGATTCTATTTAGAAACCTCATTATTGTAAGAATCAGATCTCTCTCTATCTCACTCTCTCTCTCACTCTCTGTAGAGTGCCAAATGCACCACAAACCGGACAATTAGGAATATATACGCAATCCCCATGTGATACTGGCAGCAAGGAGTTGGCACATCTTATAACAATTCATGTAAACAAGTGACAAGGAAAAGCAATTTAAAGGAAGAAACACAACCATACTGTTCATCATCAAATCTAAAAGAATGATGACTCAATTGGGTTTCACATTTGGATTATATATTATTAAACTAGTGAGGTTTGTTTAGAGAAGACTTTAACACTTACAAATATGAATTTAGCACCAAACTAAATTAACTGCAAACAAAAATGGTCCTCAACTTGGAGTTGAATGCAGGTTTGAAGGTTATTGGAGTCGGTTTCCCTTAGAACTTCCCTCTCCGCTTCCTTTGCTATTTTGATGGCCCTCTGTTAAAATTTGAAAACCATTGTGACATGAAATCGACCCTTATCCTTCACTTGTATATAGTTGATAATATACATAGCACAAATACAAGTCTACAGCTACATATAGAAAACAAGAAAAACACAAATAAGAGGAAATTACCTGATAAAAATGTTTAGGGGCATTAAAACCTCAAGTTGAAGTAATATCTTGTCTGGCAACAAGTGCCGTGTTATGCAAAGGAGAACCACTTCCTAGAACATATAAGGAACATGACGTATGGGATGACAAACATAGCATATACGTTGACAATCTGACAAAGGAAAAATACCTGTAAGAACTTTGACGAGAGTATTTTGGTGACAGTATCTTCAATATCCTTGTGTTCTGAGGAAAAAGTTGTTTCCATTATGGCAATCCATCTCCTTCATATTCCCAGGCGGGTCATTCGTATTGGCCGATAACATTAAATCGCTGGCTCTGTAAGCAAAGAATCAGAAATAGATACAAAGGTATTGGGGAGCTGAGGAGAAAAACAATAATCAGTTAGGAAGACACGATTAAGTACTCTTAAATAAAGTGGTTAGATAATACATTCATGTGGACAAATGAACATAGTTCCTTCTGATCCTTATCTTTAGGATTTGCCCGTGCTAGTTCGTCTCACTCGTAATAATCATTCCGTGTCTACAATTAAGCGGAACTTGGGAAACTGAAAACTAGAACATGGATGCACTCTCCGAGAGTTAAAGGAACCCAAAACACCTATATTGTATGAAGACTTCAGCAACTTCAGGATGACACTTCAGAAGCAGGAGGCAGGAGTGCTACAATCTGCGCTTGTAGATAGACGGAGTAAAGAAATAAGCAGGGAGATTGTGCTGAATCAATATTTCATTTTATCAATTTATAAACAAGGAGTTGAATCAATTGCTAAATGAAAACAGTTAAAATACAATGCACATATTACTTGCACATATATGGAAGAGTGTGCAAGAAAACCAAGAAATCAAACTCAGGAAATGAGCGTATGGGGCACAAATACATGAATTCCAAAACAGCAAGTTCGTGAAAGGAAAGAAGAGAGACAACGAAGAAGTAAAGTCATATTAATTACAATTGTTTTGGAGGGCATCATATTAAATACTAGAAAAAACACGCTCGCCAAGTTACCCGATTGCAGAGGCAGTCTACAAATAGGAGAAACTCCAGCATTGCCAGCGAACCTAGCAAAAACTATTTAAATATAACTGCAGAAAGAAAATTAAGTAAGAGTAGGAGGAAATCGATAAGTCATAATAAATACAAATGTGTACAGTTTAAGAAAATGATGGAAGAGGAAATACAAAATAAGCGTCTGACTTGACCTTTAACGAAAAATAGTAGAACACCTGTCCAACAAAGCAAATGTATGCAGGTGGTACTAGACTGTACCTTTCGACCTGTAACCCCAATGCTCCAAAGCAACCCTTTTAATTAAAGTACAAAATAGCAAATAAATAATGAAAAATAAATTGTAAAAAGTAAGAGTTGGGGAATCATTAAAGAATATTGTGAAGTTATATGAATACAGGGATATAGTTTACAAGCTTCCACATTACAAGGTCTTAGGAAGTTCAGATGTACTCGACTGTACCTTTCGACCCCGTAATCTCAATGCTCCTAAACAACCCTTTTAATTATAGCATGAAAAAGCAAATAAATAATGAAAAAATTATTGTAAAAAGTAAGGGGGATAATGGAAGAATTGAATATCATAAGGTTGTAACAAAAAAGAACCAGCAATCCCAAACTCAAAAGACCAAAAAGACACCCTTATAAATCCTAAATTAAATGATGAAAATAAAATGCAGATTATAGAAAATTAGTTCAAGCACACTCTAACCAAATTCAGAAAATTAATTGATAAGCAGTATCAATTTCCAAAGGATGTGAAAAGCACGCCGACAACCCTAAATCAGATATTTAAACAAAATACAAAAAATCAAATCCTACACAGGAGTTAGAGACAACACTGAAGAAAATGTTTAAATCAATTGCTGAACTGCAAAATTAAACCCTAAATATAATCAATTAAAAAAGGGTTCCCAAAAAATACAACTTTTCAAACCCCAAATCAGCAGAAACTAAATCTAAGAACAAAAGGATCTGTAACTAAATTCAGAAAATTAAATTAATCACCAGAAAGAATCGATTTCAAAAGAATCCAAAAATCACCCTCACACAACCCAGATCAAATATACAAACTAAAGAAATGCAATTAAACCCTGTCAGTAGTTAGAAACAATGTTAAACAAAAGAAACCACAAACCAATTATTGCAATTAATCGATTATTAAAACTAGAGACATGAAATTAAACCCTAGCAGTAGTTAGACACAACGCTAAACAAAACAAACCACAAATCAATTATTTCAATTAATCGATTATTCAAACTAGAGAAACGAAATTAAAACCCTAGCAGTAGTTAGAAACAACGATAAACAACACAAGCCACACATCAATTATTGTAATTAA
>MKEJ01070182.1:0-11537 GCA_001753735.1 Embelia ribes | reverse complement strand
TGATCAAATTAAGTAAGCCCATTAGACTACCTAAGGATCTGATATGGGCTCAAATGAGTAGATACAAGTATTGGTCCATTAGGGGATAATAAGAACCCTAATAGGTTAAATAGGTCAGGAATGGTTAATGTCCCAAAGACACCAAATCAATAGTCATCATCTCTTATCCCCATCTGAAGAGAGCATAAGGTCCCATCAAGGAACTCAAGGGATTTGGTTAAGGAAGAGCCATAGAACTACCACTATCTCATCCATCATTTATTATTGACCCTTATGAATTCAGGTATATTCATAATCTTAGAAAAATCCTAGTAATCTGGTATGACGTAGATCCTAGGTTATGTGCTAAATATGCTCTAAGATGTATGCCTATAAAATTTACGCTTTCCCAAAAATAATAAAGTCCCTAAAGAATTAAATAAATTTCTAACATACCTTTCCCCAAAAGTTAAACATACATTGATTACTACAATTAACTGGTTCCGTACATAAACCATAACTAAAATACACGCCCTTCTAACTTCGATAGGGAGCTATTGCTATGTAGTCATAAGACAATCCCTTAGGCACCTTCTTCTGTACCTACACAACTTGATAAGCAAAAAGGCATATGGGATTTATAACCCTGCTCCTCAAGTTTAAATATTTAGATTTAGATATATATGGATCTTTTGTTAGAGATTATTTCCTATCTTGATATTATTTGCTACCTTGATATTTATGGTCATTGGTATTGTATGTAAATTGTACTCTTTTCAATTGATGAACAAGGAAAGTATAATAGACTTTCCTCATATTCTTTTTCAATTGATGAACAAGGAAAGTATAATAGACTTTCCTCATATTCTTTTTCTTTCTTTTAATATGGTATCAGAGCCTATAATATGGGCATTATTTTTTTTTCCTAAAACACATGTGGTCGGAACTTTTGGCCAACTTAGTACAACAATAGCTGGTCTAACCAGGGTCACCAAATTGCCGCCGGTACTAGCTGGGAATTCCAATTCCATTGCTGAAATCGCCGCCACCAAAGTGCATCGCTTAATCACTGACATTGCCTCTCCTTAGTTTATACATTCTGCCTACCATCCTCGACTATCCATAGTCGACAAGCCTCTAATCGATGATAATTTTCCAATTTGGCAATAATTTCTTTGTCATTCTCTCATGGCACAAAACAAATTTGGTTTCGTAGATAGAACACTTCCATGACCTGGCGATAGTGATCTTCACTGTCCTTGGAATCGTTGTTTAATTATGATGTTGTATTGGATCATAAACAACAACAAGATTCTTTTGCAAGTAGCTGATTGGGCTACAAAAGTGTATATAATGAGTTATTATTTCATATATTTTAGGTCATTTATCTTGCATTTAGTGTATCAAACTTTTTATATTTAGGTATTACTCGTTCCAATGCTATTTGCAGGATTATAATGTAAAATAAGATGATTTAAAGGCCAATTGAGTGCTCTTAAAGTTATAAGAAAAATAATTATATTTGAATGATGCTTTGTAGCTTTACAAGTGAAAACAACAAGTTTTGAAAAGTCTTGAACAAATGATTTGATCAACCGTTCATTAAAAGTGTCTCATACGCCAAATACCCAAGTTTTAATAAATCACTGGAAAATTTTGGATGATGTTTTACATCAAACTAGATATAGTTGAAAAACTCATTCAATTATCTTTCCAACGATTCAAACAGTTCCCAATTTTGAATTTTCTAAAGTAAGTTATGACTTTTTTCATGAAAGGGTGCAAAGCTTCCGAACTAAACTTTTTCGACCGGTTAAACCACTACTTAGTCCGGTTGAACTCTTCAAAAATAAAAAAAATATGATTTTTCACATGTTAGCTCGGGGACCACTTTATTTATATTATACTATTCTAAAAATATATGTAAACTGGATCCAATAGTCCATATTAAACCTTAACACTTTGTTACAGGCTTATGACTCTAGCCTCCTTTGTATTTTTTATTCATTTAATGTTCATTATTTTTTATAATTTTTTACCAAGCCTTGGAGAGGTTCTCTTCCTTTAAGGCTTCTGACACCTCATGTGGATTGGCCTCCTCTTCCTTTGTCTATCAATTAAACTTCTGTAAGTTTGTCTATTTCTTGTCTTAAATATTATTATTCTTGAGAACTCTTTTTTTTTTTTTTTTATTACTATGTCTCTGTGTATGCTTGCTTTTAATTTTATTGTTTTCGGTGATAATGCTATGAATAGTTAGACACCTTCTTATCCTAAGATGATGAAGGTAGTAAGTCTATCCCCTACTAAATATTAATTGAATAGAATTGTCATAATCCGACCGATAACAAATTAATTGTAAATTTTAGTATTTTTAATCTGTCTAGTCGACCTATAAATTGTTTAGACGTAATTATGACATTTGACAAACACCTAATGGCATACTAAACTGAAATAAATCAGGTTTAGCGCACTAGTGAATCTATAACTAACTTTAGACGGAGTTCAATTATTATGAATTAGGGGAGGAAACGAAACAATTGGATTCACCACCAAGGGCCAAAACTTTTAGTTAATTATTTTACAATTTTATTTTGTTTTGTTTCTTATTATTTGCTCTCAAAAATTAGAAATTCCATTGTTTAGGAATAGTGATAATTTAGATAGATAATTACTTGAATTAAAAATATTAAAAATAATTAAATATTAATTTTTCTAGATAAATAGGAGTCCATTGGTTCGATAAACCCAGTATCTTACCGATAAAACTACAATTGTCCCTTATATATTTGCTAGATTCCTCCTTGTGTACTTTAGGGAGCGATCAACAAGCTTCATTCATATGATATACCGACTCGGCTTTGGACCGAGTTGGAGACTCGATATAAAAAAGGGTAATAAAGCACACAAATTCCTATTTCGACGAGAGATCACTACCACCCAGCAAAACGATTCCTCCATAACAACATATTATAACAAGATGAAAGTAGTTTGGGAATAACTTGATACCATATGCACAATTTCTATTATACAAGACCTTGAGACGAAAAAATAAACGGCTCAAGTCTTTTAACTTATCATCGAGTTGAATGACTTTTATGCCTAGATTCGCAACCAAATTCTTTCTACGGAGCCTTTTTTGTCTCTTAGTAGGATTTATCGCATTCTTCGTGATGAAGAAGATCAGCGTGTTATTTAATTTGTTACACAATAAAATCCTTCTGCCATGGCTGCATGGAGGCCTCCCACGTCAAAGGGTTCGACATCACCGATAAAAAACCCTAGTGAACCGGTTATTACCTGCACATTGTAATAAACCTAGTCATGCTCGCAATGAGTGCGTTAAGATTCATGGATTTCCCAATCGGTGGCCCGACAAAAACCCAAATGAAATAAACAATAAAAATACCAAGCTAAGTCCGCTACCCAATCAAACCCACAATGCAATTAAGCCAAATCCATCAGCAATATCGCCACCAACCCATGTTTTATTCCCTTGGCCCATTTTGCTAGCCTAAGAGCCCAATCTGCAATCTCAGCAATAGGTTATCGTCAACCTAGCCAAATGAACAACTACTGGGCCGAACCATCCCCACACACTGGTCAGGCCTTTCTGCTTGGGCCGCCACGAGAAAATTATGCGGCCCATCTCATATAATCTACTTAGTTTTGGGCACAACCGTCACCCAATAGACATACAACAACTCCATACAGGCTCAACACCGAACCCTCACCACCACTAACAAGTTTTCTTGTAATACAAATTTTAGTGCACCACTTTGGTAATTAATAGCGGGGTATCGGATCACATGACCTTGCATCTCTCTCTTTTATCCTCTTTCTTTCCTATTAGTTCTCATCTCGCTGTACATATTTCTTCTGGCACCACTCATCATATTTTACATATTGTCACCTTCTCTTATTTTAAAAGACATTCTGCATATTTCTTCCTTCGAATTTAATCTTCTTTATGCACAAAAATTAACTTTTTCTCTCAATTCCATTTTAACTTTTTTTCCTGCACATTGTATTTTTCAGGACCCAATGTCGAAGACCATGATTGGAGGGGGTGAAACACACAACATGATCTACTAACTTAGCTTAGCTCATCCAGTTGCATTTTCGTTAACTCATATAGTTAGTGTTGATGTTTGGCATCGTAGATTAGGACACCTAGCTAAAGACTCTTTACCTTTTTTTATGGCTTCTAATTTAAATAAGATGGCTTGTGATGCTTATTTGAAAGGCAAACTTATAACCCTTCTTTTTTAATTAAATTTGAATAAGAGTTTATTTCCTTTTCAACCTATTTATTATGATATTTGGGGGGTTACCACACACCCTCTACTTGTGGTGGATATTATTTTTTAACTATTGTCAAAGATAAATAAGTTGAATATGTTAACTCACCTTCGAATATTTTTTACTATGGCTCAAACTCAATTTAACACTAAAGTATGACTCTTTTGGAGTTATAATAGCAGTAAATTTACTAGAGGACCAACATAAAAACTTTTTCAAGAACACGACATTTTATATATTTGTACTTTGTTTGCCAGCTCACAAGAAAATGGGATCGCAGAGCGTAAACATCGCCACATTCTCAATATGGCCCGACATCTTAATTTCGAAACTCACCTTCTTATTTCCTTTTGGGGTTAATGCATCCTTACTATCATTTTTTTTAATCAATCGCACACCCTCTAAACCATTACAATCAAAGATACCATATGAGCACTTATATGGCACGCCACCTAATGATGACCAATTTCGTATTTTTGGTTGTCCTTGTTATGCACAAATGCTTAAACAAGGTTGCAATAAATTTCACCCTCGTGGCTCACGATATATTTTTTTAGGCTACCCTTCACACATCGCGGGATATCGCTTATAAAATATTGACAGGCAAAATATTTTCTATTCCCACAATGTTACTTTTTTTTATGACATATTTTCCTTTCAAACACTCATCACTTCGCTATCATATACATCCACACCTAGTCCACTTGACGATCCCTCAAACCCTTTTTTCTTTTGAACATTTTGGCTGATGGCCCTATCCCTTCAGCCCAATCTCACCCACACCTTTCCCTTGGTCCAACCCAATTCCTACAACTCCTTTGCCACAACATGATGGGCCCCCTTCATCTCCGGTCTATTTACTCCGGTTGCCTATTCCAGCCTACCAACAAACCCCTCAACCAATCTAACATCAAACCTCATCTAGCAACCCAATACTATCTGGTCCAACCATAAACTCAGACCAGCCACACCTGGCCCACTCAGTCTCCCTCTTACCTTAAAGATTACGTATGCCCCACCCTCACCTCTTTAGTGCTACTTCTGCTCAGTCTGGCTCAACTACTATTACTTCTTTTCCTTTGTCTGATTTTGTTTTTTATAATCATTTTTCCACGTCTCATTTTTTCTTTAATCTTACTTGTCTACTGTTTCTGGCCCTACTTCTTTTTCTCAAGTAATTAAAATTCCTCATTGGTATTCAACCATTCGAACCGAACTTAATGTATTGTCTGACAACCAAACTTGGGTTCTTTTTGAGCTACCTCTTAGCAAAAAACCCATTGGATATAAATGAATTTTAAAACCAAAGTATGATTAGATGGTACTATGGAATAGTATACAACATATCTTGTTGTTAAGGGTTATTTATAGGTGAAAAGCTTGGATTATACAAACACTTTTGCGCATGTTACGAAACTTGTCATTGTGCGTTGTGTACTAGCCATTGCTGCCGTACAAAATTTGCATCTTTATCAACTTGATGTCAACAACACGTTCTTACATAGTAATCTTCATAAAAAAGTCTATATATCTCTTACTCCCGGTCTTGGCTAACATGGGGAGGCCCGGTTTGCAAACTCAATAAGTCTCCATATGATCTCAAATATGCATCTCAGCGATAGTATGAAAAGCTATCCTTTGTCTTACTTTTTGCAGGTTTTAAGCAATCACAGACAGATCATTTATTATATATATATACTCAATCTTGTCCATTCATTGCTGTTATTGTCTATGTTGATGACTTGTTGATAATTGGTAATGATATGCCTACGATTTCTTCTTTGAAGTCATTATTGGCTAATAAATTTCATTTGAAAGATCTTGGAAATATGAAGTACTTCTCAGGGTTGGAGGTGGCTTGTTCGAACAAAGGTAGTTTTTTTAATCAGCACACGTATATTTTCCACACTCTCTCATACTCTAGTCAAACTAGTTGTCGACCTACCACTTCTCCTATAGAACAACATTTGAACCTTTCCAATGATATTGGAGATGTTCTACCTGATCCTCGGCCATACCGTTGCTCAATTGGTAGCCTTATATATATTTAACGATCTCTCATTTAGATCTCTTTTGCCTTCAATTTTCTTAGTCAATTTATGCAGGCCCTTCATACCCCTCACTTATATGCTTCCACTTAGGTTTTATGATACGTGAAAGGCACTGTTGATCATGGAATATTGTTTCATGTGTATAATGATTTTTGATTTACTATTTTTATTGATTCTGATTGGGCCAGTTGTTCAATGATATGTCGTTTTATGACTATATTTTTTGTTCTCCTTGGATCTTGCCCCGGTATCTTGGCGTACGAAAAGTAAGACATTATTTATCGTTCTTCAGCTGAGGCCGAATATCGTGCTATTGCATCAACTATTTTTGAGCTAATTGGGCTCTATAATTTGTTAGCAGACCTTGATGTGCATCTTCCTCAACCGCCAATGCTTTATTGTGACAATTCCTTGGCTTTGACTATTGTTAAACATGAGTGAACAAAACATATTGCAATCGATTGCCATTTAGTTTGTGATCAATTTAAGGCCGGTCTTCTTTCTTTGCATAAGGTGTCCTCTACTCATCAATTAGCAGACACATTACTAAGGTACTTAGTATGAACCATTTTTGCTCTTTTCTCTCAAAGATTGGCATTACATCCTTACACGCTCAATCTTGAGGGGGAGTATTAACTTATTTTTCAAGTTTAAATATTTAGATTTAGATATATATATGGATATTTTAGTTAGAGATTATTTCCTATATTAATATTATTTGCTATCTTGATAATTATGGTCATTGGTATTGTAGATAAGTTGTACTCTTCTCAACTGATGAACAAGAAAAATATACCAGACTTTTCTCACATTCTCTCTCTTTCTTTTAATTAGATTAGTTATGAATAGTATTTTGTACATTAAATTGTGCATAGGGAAAGCAACTCATATTTCATAGAAATCTAATTGATCACATTAATTCGCCAATTTCGGACAATCAAAATCCTCATGCACATATCTTTAGATATTTTTTAACCCATGCATAGTATTGTGTTGGGAAATATATAGATCGAGAACTCAATAATTTAAGACTTTATGTATAAATATTTTTAATTGAGTGGTCATTCGCACCTTGAACCTCGCTTTAGGTCTAACCAAAAAATACGTAGGGTGGATCGATTACTGAATCTCCCTATGTGCTCAATAATTCATATTTTTATTTCAAAAAACTCAACAAAAGTCCGTCATTATTTTTGAGGTTTGGGACTAGTTACAAAACCCTAAATAAAACATATTTCTCATGGATCAAAGTCATAGAAAAAAAATATGTTTCCCAAACAAATATAATAATTTTTTACAAATTCTCCACATGCAAATTTTACCATAATTTCTCAAATGCGGAATTCATAACTTATCGTATTTTCCATATAATTACTATTTGCACAAAATTCACTCCAAAACAAGCAGCACATACCATATTTCTTCATATAAGGAATAAATATGTGCCACAATATCATATAAAAATATACAACTATAATACAAAATTTATTGCAAAGCTTATTAACCTTAACTAACTCCTACATCTGAAAATAACGTCAAAATATTAAAATTAGCAAGGGGTTCTCTGTTGTCCCTTTGGGAAAATTACTGAAAAATTACCGAAAAACACTTTTCCTACATAAAACTTGGTGAATAAACCATAATTAGGCTTAATTGAAAAAATAAAAAATTTGGAGTGGGAAAAGTGAGCTATACATATGTCAAACTCTGGAAAAAGCATGGTAGAGGTTGTATCACCGCTCGGGTGTCATTCGCAAGGCCAAATCGTCAATGTTTTGGTTGAATTTTTCTACTTCTCTCCCTATTTTCTCTCTATTTTTCTATTGAAAATGAGCAAAAACGGTGGAGAGCTAGTTTATATACGCAAAAAAAATGAATAGATGTCAAGCTGTTAATCCGCTAACACAGCAGGAAGAGTGTCGATAGGATGAAGGACCCTATCGATAGTGGTGTCTCAGTTTATAATAAATGGACTAATTAATAGTAGTGAACTCATTTACTCGCTTTTTCCATTTATTGATTACACACCTAAGAACAAAATAAATAAATAAATAAATAAATAATAATAATAATAATAATAATAATAATAATAATAATAATTTCGATCCTGTAGAAATTTAAAGCAAATGTCAACGAAGGTGGTAGTGATAATACCATTTGTCTAAACTTGCAATTATAAGTTGAATAAGGTTACCAATCGATCATAATTTTCTAAATCAGACCTTGGGTGCTTTTTCTTTATGTGTAAAAAGAGCAAAACCACTGCTTAGCAAATATCAGGCCTTTTAATAGGAAGGTTATGATTGACCTTAAGTGGTTTCACCACTAGTCAACATGATCATGTGGTTTTTAAATGGCTAACACGTGTCGTTCTCCTATTGGAACAATAATAATTATTATTATTTCTTTTTTTTCTATTTTCCATGCATTTTCTATATTTTCCTATAAGAGTATGTGAATATTTAATCTAATAATATGCATAACGTAATTCATTGAATGACATATCTGGATATGTTACTGTTCCCATATAAACACAAGTTATTCATCTAATCTCCCAGGTGTGGAAAACTTTATACCAATAGTGTAAGAAATTTCACTGTTACATATTTAGCTATGCATACTTTCTAATTTGTTAAATTATATTCCCCTCTACGTACCAACCTTCTAAAATTTGACAAAATAAATCCTTAAAAAAACGTGGGTGAAATTTTGTAAATTCTCCACAAGTTCATTGTGATATTATACTTATTTCTTTTCAATTAAAATTAGATTAAAGGGTGCAAAATATAATTTTCAGACATTTTTGGGTTTTCTAAAAGGTTTCCCCTAATTACCTTAGTTTCGCTCTCTCAGCCAACCAGCTTAAGTATTTTGGTTAGGCAATGTTGTCAAAAAGATTATGATAAGATCTTGCCTGGTGATGCTGGCTTGAGAAGACTATGTAAAAGTGACCCGAAGAAATAATAAAACAATTAAATTAAAGAAGAAGAAAAAGAATTTTATGATTAACTATTAAGGGACCTAATAAGCAAGATAAGACGTGTAAACCAATAGTAAATAAGATCACGGGACAACATAGATTCATTGGTGATATTTTTCTTTTTAGGTGGTTTCACCTTTTGTCCTATAATATATAATAACGTTATGTGGATAATAACTATTGAGAGTATTTCTCTTTATTGCTAAGATTGGAGTGAATAATAAGGTCATGCTTGCAAGGAAAATATTATATTGTCACCGACTATATATCACCCACTAAGCATCAGCAAAAGTGTTGCGATTAAGGTTCTAATTAATATATGAGAATATTAAATAAAATGTGTAAAAGCTCATAAAGGCACAATATAAAAGAGGATTGAACTATTGCCTTTGCGTGTTTCTTAACATGGATAATTCTGAAGCGTGTTGATGCAATTATATCCATATATAATTCATAATCCCTAGCAATTTATCACAGAGAAAAATAAAGAAAAAAAAAAAGTATATTTAATGCACTTATGTAAATTCTTTCAGCCCGAAAGTTGTTGATCGGAACGGCAAGATAAAAATCGAGTTGATACTTCTGATTTGTGTTCTCAAACGAGTAATCAACCCTCTATGTAAGGAATAAAATCCTAGACATACTAGGAATGACAGTACACACAAAGTGAATAATTACTAGTTGTAAATTAAATATAAGGTTATCTCAAATTTGAAACTTGATGCAAAAGAAAAAATGACATCAAATTCATCTCAGTTAATATCAGCCCACCCCTCCCAAAAAAATTAAATAAAATTAAATAAATAAATAAATAAATAAATAAAACTATTGTGAAGGCGCCAGTAAAGGTGGATTTTTGTCATCAGAATTTTTGGATGGTTAATTCGATCAATTCATCGATGGTTGGCGAGCATGATGGTTATAATGATTATCTTGCATGTATTTTGTGTGTAACTCATTGGTTAAAAAAAAGAACTCCAAATTGACTTGGGTTAAGGTATGATTTTAGTTGCATTAACCACATCTTTTAGTATAACTGGTAATTCCTTCCAGTAGTAAATGAGTTTTGTTGGTTACATGGGGAAGGCTTCTATTAGAGGTTGCTTAACTCTCTAAATTGAAAATGAGGGCTAGTATAGTTAGCAAGTCCAACTAGCTCAAGCTCGAATTATTTATTTCTTGCTCTTAAAATGAGTCGGGTACGTATATCTACTGACTACATGTTGTAAAAAATTTTTTTGGGGTGGGGTTGTTTCTATCAATCTATTTACATTTCCACCCCTTTCCATGAATTGAGATGAATATATATGAAAACTTGATCTTTTTAATTTTTGAACCTTTTTTTTTCCCCTTCTTTTTTTAGGAGGGTTGGGGTGGGTGGGGGGCCAGTTTATATGAGTTGCCTCATGATCATTCCTAATGTGGCTAAAACATATGAACAGTATTTCCTACCGGAAAAAGTAGCAAATGTGTGGGCAAATTGCATGCCAAAAGAAAATCATACACTATGCTCAGAAGAGTTTTCAATAAAATTAGTAGCTGCTGATGAAGTCTTGTTAATTATCATGAAAATTTGGAACAAGATCTTGTCTGGAGCAAGAGAATCATAGAAACAAGGACTGATGTGATGCCTTTTTAAACATAAAAAAGCAGAAGAGCTGAACAAATTCACTTCACTCTGCAGCAATCATAGCTGGGAATTGGGTAACTGACTTGGTAATTGCTTTATGTATTTTTAGTCAAAAAATAAATTTTATAATAAAAATTTTAAGAATAATTTTACAATTTTATTTAAATTATTTTATTTTTATAGCTAAAAAATTATTCCTTACTCTTATATATTTTTCAAGAATGTTAGATACTCTTAACCCATCATAGTTACCAAAAAACTCATGTCAAAATTATTTTTAAATAGAAACTCTTCATTTCCATAACTTAAAGTGGAAATTAGATTTCAAAATTTTATGTAATATTAGAAAATTCAAAAAATAAATAAAATAATTAATTTCTAGCTATTTTTATATAATGAAAGTATTATTTATATATCATTAAAAATATATTTGTTGAAAATATATAACCATTTTTATTGTTACATACAGTTTTTTTTATATATATTACCGATGTAAGACCCCAATATTTATTGAACACTAAATTGTTCAATTTACAGACCGTGAGGGTCAATATGAGAATAAAACCCAAGTTTAGTAAAGGAAATAAGAAATAAA
>MKEJ01070181.1:0-32041 GCA_001753735.1 Embelia ribes | reverse complement strand
ATTTTTCAGAAATTAAAGATATGAATAAAATATATTTTTGAAATTAATAAAACCTTTTCAGAAATAAATAGCGTATAACTTGCTAATATGCATTAATATTCTAATGCAATATATATCTTCACATATAACTTAGCAAAACTCACAACTTACAAATATGCATCTAAATGTGAAATCAACACTTAGCATATATAATAAAACTAATTCGAGATGCTATACATCTCCACACCAACACTGCCACACTAGTCCACACAACAGCTACAACACTCGATTATGACCTTGTCATGATTGTAATAACAATACATCGTTGAAAACTAATTATACACTGTGACATCGCCAAATTTGACACCTCAAATATTTCCTTTTTTGTCAATTAATTAAAATAAAAAGTTCTATTTGTATATCCAATTTGTATATTAGATTTTATTTATTTGAACTTAAGGTAATGCACTCAATCGTATCGGTAGCACTTGATTTAAGTTTTTATGTTAAACCTTACACACTATAACCAGATTCTAAACGTATCTCTGTATCCTTTCTGTTTCAATACTACCAAGTACTGAATGGTTTTTGAGGAAATTTTTGAGAGGTAACACATCTTTTGTACTTGAAGACTACGATTCATAATTGCAGCTCGCGGAAAGGCGAAGAACTTTTGAAGTGCCTCACTCAATTGTAGCTCACATAATGATGCATGAAACGCCGGATTTGCTTCAAGATAAGTGACATCAATGTTACCACAGTGTAGAATGGACGGCAAAAGGGGAGACGAGCCAAGCTCCCGAGAAAGAAACCGCAACCAAATAAGCTTGGCAGCGGCATGAGCAATTGTATGATATTCGGTCTCAGTATTGGAACGGAATACCATATCCTATTTCTTCGACAACCACGAGATGAATTTTTCCCTGAGAAAAACACAATGACCTATGTAGAACGGTGATTATTTGGGCATCCAGCCCAATTGGCATCAGAGAAGGCATGCAACAACGAGACGTATTGCGACGAAGGTAGAGCCCAAAATGAATCGTATGCTTGAGATACCAAAGAATACACAGCGGCCCAATGATCATCACAAGGACGATAAAGGAACTGGCAGACTTAATTAAGGCAAAGAAAATATCATTTATAATCAATATACAGAGTTCAATAAAGAGAAGGAATACAATCATATCTAAACTATCCATTAATAAGAGATATAGTCTTGAAGTATCTGGTTTGAATTTATTCCGTTTGTTTCCATTTAACAGTATATCATTTTAAAAGAGACGAATTAGAAGTAAATTTAGATGATTCTTAATAAGATTTTTATCTATTTAATTTAAAATAATCCCAAGGACAAAACTCGGTGGAACTATATTTTAGAGGAATCTGCACATGATTTTGATCTTTTCACTTCAATAAACCCCAATATGGGGCGGAGTTAAGACACGTAAGAATGATAACTTTGGGTGACTAAAACTATATAGAAAAAGTTTAAATGAGAATTTAATACTTATTATGAATAATATTGATCTTATATTTTATTGTGGTTAATGTAAGTGTGAATTTCAATCATTAAATAAAAGTATTATGTAATGATATAAACATGACTTACCATTTAATTATAACTGATCTGTTTTTTGTATAAGTAAGAGGAATGAAAGAAAAAAAAAAGGGAAAGAAGAAAGGCAGAGAAAGGAGAAAAGAAGTAAAGGAATTAAGTCAATTTAGTCTTGATTTTATATGATGCATTATTTTATAATTCTTCTTTTATAAAAATAAAAATATACATTGACATTAATTTTTTGAATTAGACTCAAATTCAATTTGTGTTAACTTGAAGTTGAACTAAGTAATTATTGTTTTTCTTATTTTACTTTTCTACATATTACTTTATTTCATATTCACAACACGTTATCAGCATTAGTCTCTATCGAAAAATATTTATAGACTTCATACCATAAATTTTTATAAATTTATCAAAAATTATATCTTAAATTTTTGAAAAATAATTAAAGATATGGGCAAAATAATTTTTGCTCCCAAATTCTTTATTAGCCCAACTCATCTTAAAGTCAAAGTTTTTTTTTATTTTTTTATTTTTGTGATAATTTTATTTGTTGAAAATAAAGAAACATTTTAAGGGTTACACATGATAGTTGCCAACCGTTGTAAACAAACGGTTATATAAGCCTTTTGAAAGGCAACTGCCATATTGTTTTTACATAGCAAAAGTCAGAAGAAAGAAGAAACAAACAAAACAACTTACTAATCTTATATTATCTTATATATAATTATAGTTTTACTTGGCCAATATCATCGATAATAGTTCATTATTTGCCCCCGATTGAACTCAATCTTCAAGGAGCTTGCCTATGAATATATTGGGCCGAATCTTGGAGTTATTCATCTCGATTAATCTTTCGCATGTGTACAATATTGATTTTAGGATATTGTTTCACGGTATGACAATATTTCAGACTTGTTTTCCATCTTCATTCTGTCTTTACTTTGATAATTATTATATATTATCCTATAATTTTTTAATACAAAAAATTATAAATCATTTTGTAGAAAAACTAAGAGTTGTAACTTGAAAATATTTTAAGCACTGTTATTTTTCTAATTCAGTCGACCAACTCAATCTTCTTTTTCATTCATTTGTGCCAGATGTCGACTCATTCGTAAGTACATATTAATGTACATTATATACAGAGCAGCCCACCCCGTCGTTTTTTATTTTTTTTTTTCCTTTTCTCTATTTTTTGTTTGTTCTATTGTGGGTTTGTGTGTGTGTGTGTGTGTGTCTGGAAGCTCTCCGTGCTTCAACTTCCGTGTTTGATTGCGCTCTATGCGACGCTACCTACAGAACAGTGGAAGTAATTTAATCTTTCTATTGTCTCGGTTTCAGTACCACTGCGAGTACTTGGATTTCATGCATTTCAAGGCTATAATAGGATTGCTGGCATTGTTTTCTTCAACCTGTTTAATTTAATCCGTCTACAATTCTTTTCGAGTTTTACAAAGAGATTTGAAAGGGTAGCCATGCCGCTCTAGGCTTGCGTGTGGATGTGAAGTAGAATTTTTAATGACTTGCATTTACGATTTAGCTCGCGACTATAGTTGTGTATGTTTGACGATAACTTGACGGTTGTTTCTACGAAGTTATTGTTATTGCCTTGTATTATTTCCCATGTTTTGGAAGAGTTATATTTGCAGAGGCAATATTATATAAGAATGTTAATTAAAATTCCAAGACGGGAGAAAAATACTATCCTCTCCATCTAACTTATTTTATTCTTCTTTCTATTTTGATTTGTCTAAAAACTTAGTCTACTTTCTATAAATGAGTATGTAGAACATTGTAATTTTTCCAAAATACCCTTATTCATTATGCTTTATAGTTTGTGCTACCATTTACTATTACTTAATGCTAGGGATAGATATGGAAACACTTAATAATTTAAAGTAGTTACACTTATTTATTGTGTCGGTTATAAATGCGTGGATTATAACATGTTACAATGAGTAGTTAAATGAATTACATGGCATTCATGAAGCATGGCGTGGCGTGGTGTTGGTGTGGAAATTTGAAAGGAAATTGTTTTTATGAACTAAATTGCATGGAGTGTTTTTCCTTTCATTTTCGGGACATAAATGTATCAAATCATAAAAGACATGGAATTTAAAAATGAGGTCATACGGCCTTACCGTGAAAGATGGAAAAATGGGTGTGGGATTATTTAATTGATTACGTCACCAGCGGGTGGTAAGCAATGAAGGCTCAGTCGCGTCACTAGTGGGTGGCGACCGTAGTGATTTATGAAAGCGTGGTGATACTAGTCCCAATAGAAAGATATTTAAAAGTGTTGCCATGGTAAAGTGCGTGGGCGTGCATTGCATTCTTGATCATAATTACATTTATGTTCATAAGATTATTATACATTGTCATGCATTCATTCACAATGCATATAGCCTAATCTTTCTTTTGTCATACAGTTACTTGGCTAATAGTACATTTTCTTTTTCCATCTTTTTGGTTATATGCTTGGTTTTATAGGGGTATGGAGATAGGCGTGAAGTATCAATAGATTTTCGGACGTTATTTTATATATTTTTGGAGCATATGTATTAGCGCAAGATTATGTATTGTATTTTGTAGTGCACTCTAATAGTGTAGATATAGCGTTGTAGCGTGAGCAAAGGTATAGATATATATTGCATTTTGTAGTGCACTCTGATAGCATAGATATAGCGTTAAAGCGTGGGTGAAGGTATAGATAGGTTTTTGCTCCTATATGAGAGATGAAGAACCTATGTATACATTTCATTTCTTTTATTTTGATAAGCATATAGCTTATAGCGATGTGTAAGTAAACAAACAAGTTTACTATTATTCACCGATGTATATATATGTATTTTCTGGAGTTGACACTGACCTTCATACTTCTTTTTAGCAATGCTTTTATATACATGTTGTTGATAATCATATTGTAGAATGTGTGTAAGATCGTCCTACAGTAGCGAATAGATGCGATGTGAATGATGTAGACGTGGATAATAGCCGTTTTATTTCATTTTATTTATTTATTTATTTATTTTCTTCTTTTCTTTATAAACTCATGTTTCCGGGTTTTTCTGGAATTCGGGGCACAACATCTATCTTCTTTTGTTCCAAATTATAGGTCAATGCCCTATTTAAAATTACAACATATAAGTACTTTAATAATATGAGCCATTTAATGTATTTTTTATTAAAAACTATAAGTTTTCATATTCACAATAAGGATATATTAGTAAAAGAAAAAGTCATTTAATGCTTTGATGATATTTATCAAAAAAAAATTTAATTTATGTGAAAAGTAAAACAAGCCTAACTTTCAGGAATGGAGAGTATCAGTAAAATTTTTGTACTTAGTCTCCTTTCTGACATGGAAATGTTTTCCAACCTTAATCAGGTCATTTTCCTCGGACATTCGCAATTACGGGACCAAGAGTCTTATTATAGCAACGAACTAGGTACCCGTTTGTGTACTAATCAAGCAACGGATAGTGATTCAAGTGGAAGAAATCTCCGGCAATTTGAGCTCATGAATTTGTTTCTGAGGCATTATGGAGCACGTCTATCTTGCCACGTGCGCAAAATTATGTGAAAAACTTTGGATTTGGGAAATAAGGGTTGCATAGAATTCTTCCATTGTTTTACCGTACGACTGGTTTTCTCCGAGCTATTGTGGATGCGATTCGAAAAAGAAGAACATGGTAATCACCTAGGTTGTTAAACAATGGCCAGGGATGAGAAATGCTTGGCATGTATTGGGTAGCTTTCAAATAAAGTTTGGATTCTATTTTACGAGCAGTAACAAAGTACCATCTCGGCCGGAAAGGAAAGAGTTGAAGAGAAACTGATGAGGAATTACTGTTTTATTAGAGTTGCATTTAGGGTTGTTTCCAAGTATAAAGATATATTTTTCTATAATTGCAACTTTAACTCTCATATATAAGATGAAATACTATTGGTTTGGGCAACGCCAAACGTAATTACATTGGCGAATTGGGTCAACAAATTTATGCATATTATTTATTTCTCGTTCTTTAGTTTTTTGTATTGTAATATGTTTTTGCAAGTTTTTCTACTATCGTGCTTTCATGGTCCGGTAACTGGGGAGATCGATGTACCTTTGGACCATGACATGGCTATTTTCTAGGCAGAAAGGGCTAGCAACGCCGAAATTTATACCACATGGCAGCACAAGGCAAGATTATGCCTTTGATGAGATGTTCCTTACGAAGGGTCAAGTTTGATTTTATGCATTAAAAAAAATAATAAAAAAACATGCAACTTTCTTAATCCAAGTCTTTTTCCCCTTCAGAATAATATTTATTGTTGATCTGTTTTTAAATGGGTAATTCATATCTTTTAATTATAGTATCTTTGATGTTATTCTGGTGAATTGATCAAGAAACAGATCGGATTTGCTTGTGCTCGATTCACGTGGCTAAATATAATTTTGAAGGATAATTTTTTAACACCTAATACTATTTAACTTTTTTAGGGACTTTTATTTACCTTCTTCGACGTTGGCTATCTTTTTCAATTACAGTGTAACAAGTTATTTAGAAATCGATAAAACTCGAATTACCAGAAAAAGAAGTGGAAATTCGTAAAATTTCAAAACGAGTTATTTGTGCGCAAATCAAGCATTTTCTAGGTGTTGTAACACTTTTGTTGTAGGATTCTATCAGTTAATTGTTACAATTTGCCTTGCTTTATTCACTATATATAATTTTCCAAACCTTGTACGCTTAATACTTACCTGATTTAAAATTAATAATATTGAACACCCTTCAACACATTGCTGACTTTTCCAGTACTTGCTTTGTTTGTTGATTTAAAATTAATAATATCAAAATATATTTATTATCATTTTAGATATAAAAATAGAGCTATAGATGATTATAAAAATGACTTTCGCAAGGATTTGGATAGTAGACTTTGATATTTAGATTATAATGTTCAACCATGTTATATTCTTTATTTTCTAATTGATCTGGATTGTTTTCTTCCTCTGTGAATCAACTAGTGTGAAACACGTGAAATGCACGGAATGTTTTGAGAATGTATTTTTTTTTTTTTTTCATATGATTAGTTCGAGATTTCATTACATGTTTTTCCTATGGTAAATATTTGTCTTTTTCCACTAATTATGGAATTTAAGTTTTTAAAACTGGATACTTACACTCTAATTTTCTTTTGAATTCGTTGAATATAAAAAGAACTTATTTGAATAGAACTAGTTACAAAGTCTTTTAAACCTTACCTTCTAATATTGAAAATGAATGCAATTAGTCAGCAAATATGATATGGAAAACCTTATTCGTAAATAATATACATAAAGACCGTATGACGATCAGGGAATAGCAAGAGATTTATTGCAGAGTTCGTATTCATATTCTTTGATTAAAAAAAAAAAGGAAAAAGAAAAAAGTACTCACTATTTTAAACAGATGTATAATACACAAAAAGACCGTGAGTCGACCAGGAACTTGGTACGCTAAGAAAGCCGGAACAAAAAGCTCCATCTTGCGGCGGGTTGATTATGTTGTGCACAAATCCCTTGGGCAAGTAGCAACAAAAAGTCCTGAATAAGATCGATTGCAACAAAAGCGGCAGATTTGGAAGGGAAATATCCATATGCACTGAATATTCATGGAATGGAAGCACTTTTTAAGGAACCACGCAGACACAAATACAAGTATTACCGCGCACGCAAGTCTGTAAGAACTTTTTTGACGACAATTGATATAAACTGCAGTGGAAATTTTTATTCGAAAAATTTGGCTTTGACATACAGCCATAACTAGAAAAGGGAAAACTTAATCATGGTGGTCACAAAAATGTAGGCTGAACTCCTCTATAGTGCTATGCTCCGTACCCCTCCGTATTAAAATCTCAACCGTACATTTGCACAAGAAAACATCAAATGGATAGATGAAAAATACATACAGGGCCTCATTTTGGTGATTTTCTTTCTACATTTCGTTCGGGCTATTTGGAACCCTGTATAGTAAACACGGCAAGAGAATAAATAAGCCATGGAGGATAATGGAGAACAGTATTACGGAGGAAAGCTCAACCAAAAATGTGCTCTATCTTGCGACAGCATTCAACACACATTCACACACACAAGAAGAAATAAGGGAATTTCTATGGTAGCCAAACTGCTCGAAAATTTATGCTATTTTTTTTCTTCCCATCTTGTTAAGGGATTGGTCGATTGAAAACCACTCCCGTATGAATGAAGATAAAGAATGTGACATCTACAATGAGAATAGACCATCACTCACTAATGTTACAAAGTTGAAGGTAAGAATTATTGAACATTACAAATTTAGACCAGTATGATTTATATTTAGAGATAGCTAAATCCAACCATGGCTTGTAGTTTCCATTATAGTGAACAACAGCTGCATTATCTATTTCCGTTAGGTTAAGGGCAGGATCATAACCGAGTCCAAGCACATGCCAGCTCCGGTCCAATGGATATGTCAAGTTGTAGAATGTTATAAGCCCGGGTGGCAATGTCCCAAGTTTCCAAAGAGTTCTATCCTCGTTCTGCAAAACAAAACACAAACAAGTTAAAAACTAGGAGTGATATTGCATCCATAAATCATGGCTAACAATTAGCAACCAGGAGAAAACTACTGCTGAAATGCTCCAGCTATTAGATAATAAGGTAACAACAGTCTATTACCCTTTATAAGTATGACAATGAGTAGAAGTTCTCTAGTAAGCACTACAGGTTACGAAAGGATATCAATAAACCACAACCCTAGACCGGAAGAGGAAAAGAAAAGAAAAAACAAAATCTATTATTGGTCACGTTATGTTCATGAACAAGACAGACTTAGAAACTTGATATACGATGAGCAGGTAGGTAAGTCTTTAAGTTCAAATATATTTGTATCAGATTCAGATAGTTGAGCTACTAGAGTTTAACGTAGATTTTCGAATGACTTATATATGATAGCGTTTTAAAAACCTAGGTTTTATACAACTCAAATCACTCTTTGGATTCATTGGCATCACATCAATGCCTTAATAATCAATCTGAGATCTCTTTGTTAGTTTCAAATTTCTAAATCCAAAAGTAACATGAAAAATGTAGAAAGAAGGAAATTCAAGCTCCCTTTTGCCCTTCGGAAACATCAACATTATCAAACACCAGAAATTTTAGTCCATTCACAATTCAAATAATCTGGAAGAAAATTAATACAATTCCTGTAACTAAATCTTAAAAAAGAATTGTGTCTATAACCAAAAATGCAAGGGATATATGACAGTCATATCAATTTATTTTTCTTTTAACTGGTTAGCAGGACAATATTGACCTCAAATTTATTATAAATGAACTCAATGACTATAATAGTGCCGCCTATCCTAAGACAGTCATGCACCCATATAAGATAGCAAGCACTTGTGCAAATGTGTGCGAGAGAGGCAGGGAGATAGAGGGTCAGTTTGTGTTGTGCTGTGTGAGAGATAGAGAGTGCAAAAGAGAATATGATTCCATACCATTTCTTGCCAATGATGATATATTCCCGTAATGTCTCGCTTCCTCCACTCCTTCAAATCAAACATGTTCATGCCAAAAGCCCAGCCACAAGAATTTGGGTCAAAATTCTCAGAGATCTTCGGATTAGAAAAGTTCAAATACTTGTCAAATCTATGAAAGCTCTCCTTACAGGTCTCCACAGCACCAATCACCATCCCTTGCAAATTTACCGACCAAAGAGGTGTCAAATCCTTCTGAACTACAATATCATCATCCAGAAATAGGATCTTATCCACCTTTGGATAAACTTCAGGAAGGTAAAACCTGAGGTGATTAAGCATGGACAAATATTTCGGGTTCCGATACTTTAAGTTGTCTGTGCCCGCAGATAGAGAAGAAGCCTGATTAGCCTTGAAGTAATATTCCTTCATTCGGGCAGATTCAAGTTGGCGAAGTACAGGACAATAAGAAGAATTTAGCCATGTGAAATCATCCACATTTTCAACTTGGACCGTCGCACTTTCAGGAGGATTGACAAGAAACCACATCTTCATAGCCGCAAAATTCAGCTTGTCGGTTACTATGTGGAAAACATGCTTTTCCGGTTCCTTAGCATGCAAAGCCGTTGAATTTACAACAACCGATGTTGCAAGCACGTTATCAGAAAAGATGGCGTAATGGTACAGGGAAGTATCTTCAAGTTTGTCTTTGTTGGGAAACGCTTTGTTTTCATAACCCTTAAGGTAATAGTCTGTTGTGAGTTGAAGAGGAAGGCAATGCAAAGGCCTAGGAAGTACTTTTGCGGCTAGCTGAATTAAGAAAGCACTCTTCTTTCTCAACAAATTTACGTTCGTTTCAGTAGACTGAAGCATGGCCCTCAACTTCCTTGCTACTACAAGACAATCATACAATTGGTCCTTGGCTGTAGACAACATGTGACCCATAGCTTTTGCTCGATCAAGAGCACTGGAATGGGAATAGAGAGAAATTGCACATTAGAACACAGATCCAACATGCATAATATAGAGCTCGTATTTTTTGCAGTTTATACATGAGACAGCACAGTTGCATTTGGTTATGTTTTAAAATCTTCTTTCTGGTATGAAAACAGACCATTCAAGGAACGCGTTTGGCAGATTGGTTCCGAAAACACTTCCTAGAAAATCACCAAGAGAAGCTACAGTTTGAGAAATCCTGCACAATGGTGTTCTCATTGCTTCCAATATTTTTTAGGTACAATAACCAAAATAACATAAAACATAATTTCGATTTGGCACCACAACTAGTTGAAATGAGAAGAAAACATACTGGAATCTTGACCACCAACAAACAGTTCATGTTACCCCGTGGAAGTATTTTCAAAGTGGTGTTGTATTAAACTCAGATAAGGTTACTTAATTATTCGGCTTGCCTAACACAGAATTGGTCAAATAATAAAATTTACTCACAAGCACCTATCGAATTTGAGAAAAGAGGTTATCAGTACAAAGTACCAAAAGTACACTTACCTTTGAGAAGTTTAGAAGCAGAAAAAAGAAAAAGAAAAGAAAAAAAGAACCAAAACATAGACGACCAAGTATAAGCATACAATCAAACAAGACTGTGTAAACCAAAGTAGGAAGATAGCAAACCTAGGCTGCAGCTCAGCATCAGAAGTTGCTTCTCCAATTGCAAGTTGACTTTCTCTAGAATGCTTCAAAAGGGAATCATATAGAACAATTTCATTTTTAGCTTTGGCAATATTAGCATAAACTTTGGCCATGATGATCTGATCAAGCATAAGCTTCAAAGTTGAATCAGAGTTCGGATTTGCATATTCTATTCTCCAAATTCCATATCTTTCCTTAACAGAGGTGTCAAACTCGTTAGTCCTTTCGATAGCAGCTTCTTCCATCTCTCTATCAGCATCTCTGTCTTGTCGAATAAGCTCTGAAGCACGAAGAGCTCTTCTTTGCTCCCGTAAAATCTGAAGTATGACAAGAATGGCATGTAAAACCAAGCTAATAAAAACATTGAGAATGTAAGTGATCAAAAGGATTTGAATATTCACCCGGCGCTTGAGCTTTATCGGATTTGTAATAGATGTTTGTAGCCCCGTTACTTTTCCTCCAGAATGATGCTCATCAGTAAAATGCGCAGCATCATCATCAGAATCGCCTTGAAATGGATCTTGGCGCGTCTAAGGGTGCATAACATGTATAAAATTTATAATCAAAGATATACTATATAAATTTTCGGTATAATTTAGTAATATCAGAATGCTATATCAAATATTCAACATGTAATTGTATAATTTCTGTAATCTATAGAATATTTAACCTTGAATTAACTATGAGTACAAATCTTTCAATACCTTCCAAAAAGAAAAGTTCAAACAGTTCAAACATATCAGTTTTTTTTAAGAGAATCTCAAGCTTAAGATGGATGGAAGTACCTCGGAAATATTTACGGGTTCATGGCTTCCAACAATGGGATTTGTCCACACCCAGGATTGTGACAAGTCCCTAGACTTCACTTTCCTAATTTTAATATCACCATAAGCATCTATGTATGTTACAATAATGTCAATATCCTGCTAAAAAGGGGAAAATAAGACTCATTATACAAACTTCTGCAATAAACAGGATAGCGGCGTGGTCACTAATTACCTTTCCATCTAATGAATTGCCACCTGAATCCTTTGTAATATGACTCTGTGCCTGGAAAACCATCAATCGAGAACATGTGAATAACTTCAAAATATGTCTCACACAATTTATTATCATTTGTTACATTTATCAATGCATGTTCACTGGCAACATCATTCTTTCCTCTATTCCCAAGTTCCAACCAAGCGGAGTTGTGGAGACTTGTTTTCTTTTAATATTTCATTGCTATGGTACGACTTCAACCCTTGCCCTCTCATTTGTAAGTACCAAGGCAATCCCAATTTCCAAATGCTCAATGAGCAAGCTGACAGGGGGTGAAGGATTGTTAAAATGGAAAAAGCTGCCCAAATGGCATTTGCTTGGAGGGCACCAGCAAGCTCAGAAAGTGAGGATACAATCCTTTCAGAAAACAGATACAAAAGAAAATAAAAAAAACCCCGAGCATCTGCCACATGCACTAAGATGTACCATTGGATTTCTACAGTGCAATTTTAGTTGATTTTTATATAACCTAAGCATATAAAAATTTCCTATCACCTGTCATCTTCCCATTTTATTTGATCTTTTTGAAAGACTCATATCAATTGTCATCTGACCAACTGTGTTATGAATCTTTTTTTCTTGTAAATCGGGCTTGGAAATAAAATACTTTAAAAACATTGCAGTCTACCAGTTTCCTTTTATTACAACCCAGACACCACCATTATACACACACACACACACACACACATATATATTTCATTTTGATGAATGAAACACCAGAATTATTTAGTTCATTAATTACATATCTCAATCCAAGAGAAAGGATCCAATTACAGAAGTAGGTTATAAAATCACCATGAGCAGCAAAAAATCACTGACATGGCAAATAGGCATATCATATTTCAGAAGCTGGGAATGACAATTTGGCAATTCATGGGTTTAACTTTCCAAGTAACACAGCATGAAGTGCATTAATACAACGTTACATGTACCTCAACAAGTTATTAGTGAAGATAGTACCAACAGATAAAAATCAAGGAATAATAAAAATACGAAAACAAAGAACCAGAGGATCCACAGTTTACTACAGCCAGCATGAATCTATTTTAGCCTTTCAATAGTAAGAAATGCATTGGAGAAGATTAAATTTTGCAAACAATATCGATTTATAAGCATAACAATAGGAAAAGTTTGAGAGATTAACCTTTCTGCCAACACATTGAGGGCAGTCACTCAGCGACCAATGTGCTTTAAAACTCCCCCTCCTGGAAGAGGTTCAATAAACTTTTACGAGGAAGCAACGAGAACAAAACACAAAAGGATATACAACTAACTGCCTAGAAAATAAATATTTACACAAATAATTTCACAAAACATTATTAATATTGTTACAGGTAGATATTCTAATGAATGATCTTACACTTTTCCAGTATAAGGCAAGTTGCCATCAGCAATGGCAATATGGATAATGACCTGCACGGGTTAAAGTGAAACCAAAACCATATTAGAAACAACATACGTATAGCATCTGTGACAAAAACATTGATGTGTAAAGGAAACCTATAGCCAATAGTAACCATTGTGAGCCATGTACCTTCTATAAAAGGACCTATTATAGGAAGGAAAGTAACTCCTTACTAACCGCAGACTAGATCCGTATATAAGCAATGTGGAACAATTAACAAGTTCATATAGTAACAAATAACAATGGAACAGCTATAAAGTTGCCAAGCACTTCATGAAAAAGAAACCTTTCATTTTTGGCTGAAGAAAGCACATAGGGCAAGCAGTTGCAAGTTCAAGCCATAGGAAAATGAACTTGCTTCTGATAGTCATTTTCTTTCAGCAACAGTGAAAATAAATACGATAACATAAGTTTTATTAACACCAAATCAGAAATCTGTCATTCATGTGGTAATGTATTATTTTTCAATTTCATTTACCATATTAACAATTGTAAAAAATACTCACAATCACGTAGGAAAATGTACGAATACCAATGTGGTTAGCCCATGTTCATTGATCCTATTTTTAAGGGCATTGCCATAAGAATCCCTATTTTCAACCCCTCAAATTTAATCCCAATCCCTCAAATTTTAAAGTAGAGACTAGGAAATGGAAAATAGCCAAAACCAGATTCCTTGAACTTAAAAATAAGAAATGGATTATCAATAGTCCCCTCATTTGAGGGAGTTGGTAGCAAACCTTCTAATTTTAGAGGATTCAATAGCGTTTGGATACACTAGTGAAAGGGTTAGCTTGGATTTAATCCCTAAATTTAGGGTAATAACTCATTTAGGGACACTGATAGAGTGCCCTAAGGAAGATATCAATATCCAAGGTGAAACACGTTCCCACAGTTACTGTACATGATTTTATATACATATATCATTGCTCTTAATAATTATTAATTTAAGTTAATCTGTTTGAATAGTTATTTTAAGCTTAGTTTGGGAGTAATACAGCTTTTCAAAATCCTCTTTTCAAAAATGTTTTTTAAAGTTAATTCTAAAAGCCGGTATAACCCCAGTGTTCAATAAATATATATTATAAAATTTGCTTCGATAGCTAGTGTGATGTTTGGTAAAATGATTTTACTTATTTTAAAAAGACAAAAGTAAGTACTTATGGGAAATAAACAAATAAAATTGAGTTCATTTTAATAATTAATGATGGGAAAAAAAAGAAATAAGTTTTGAAAGTATCTAAAAGCACCCTTGGAAAAGCAAAAGCAGATCAAAGTCAACCAAATATTAGGCTACAAGCTCCAAGAAAAGAAAATAAGAAGCACATAGCAAACAGCAACACCAAACTGACCTAAGATCATTCATACCAGTCTTTTTCATTTACTTTCTTGATCTTATTTCCTGAAAGTCATTCCTCTTCCAAAACAGAAATGGATCATATTCAAACTTTCTATGTGATTAAATTATTAACATATAAATTTTAACAAATTTTAAAAAAATATTTCTCCAATATAATGGTATTTTTTTTTTTTTTGGAGGGAAAAATAACATTTTCTAATGGAGAAAGGGTGACCAGTTATTTCTAATCCAACAAAGTCACTATAACAATTTCAAGAAAGTTTTCTGGAACAGAAAGCTGATGGCATTCACATTAGCGATTCCAAAGAGTAAATTTCTCCCATTTGATTTCTCATTTGAGAAATAAAAGATAGAAATGTCCCGCAAGTCTTTCTATTTTTCTGAGTTTTTAGAAAACTTTCCGGAAATGCTACAATAGATTTCTCAAAACAGAAATTAACAATTCACAGGTTCCCTATTAAAAAAATAATTTTTTTTCCAGCAAATTTTTAAAATATTGGTCAAGATTAAGTAAAATAATTTTTTATATTTTATTATAACATATATAACTACCCTAGTAATTTTTAACAAATTTTTTAGAAATACTAAGTGTGCATAATTTCTAAAATATGGATTTTCAGCACGAGAAATAGGCTCCTATAAAGTGAGTTGTAAAAATCAAATGAGAAAGACTTGTGTGAATGCTCTAAACTCATTGATAAGGCACATCAAAATCACTACTCATAATTATTGTGATAAAAGAGAATTATTAATAAATAAATAGCTAATCTAATGTTGCATCGATGAGAGTATAACAAATTGGGATAAAGGGGAGGTGGAAAAACATATACCAGAAACAAGAATAGAGTTGGTAGAGATCCGGATATAGAAAGCCTTCTCCGACGAGATTTCATCTCTAAAATATAGATACAATTAGCTTAGCTCTGCTCCTCAATAGATATGTTCACGCCGGTGAGGGTTGCACATGAAAACAGAGATACGAAGGGGACGTTTGTATTTTTTCAAATAAATATAAATATTAGTTTATGTACTAGTCCGTTAATTATTAGGAAAATAAAGTTCTTAATAGAGTATCAAAATAAGGGTAGACTATGATTTACGTCCTCGATTTTATTTTTTGTCATTTAAATTTTCTAGTTTCACTTTTTCTTGTTGATGTGAACAAATACTATAACTGAAGCTAACACTGTCGGTTAACACATAGCTAAGTAGATATTTGATAAGGAAAATTTGCATCTCTTAAGTAAGAAAATTCTACCTTTTTAAAATTTGCAGCAGAAATTCGATTCAAAAAAAATTATAATGTTGGAAACCTCACAAAAATAAATAAAATAATTAAGTTTTGGTTATTTTTCTATAATGAAAGTATTATTTATATGTCATTAAAAATATTTTACTCAAAAATATATGACCATTTTTATTATTATTATTATTATTATTATTATTATTATTATTATTATTATTATTATTATTATATATATATATATTACCAACATTATTGTAGATTCATGTAGTATATATTTAATTAATAATAATATCGGCGTTTCTCATTTTTCTTGTATTTTTAAAGGTTGGTTTCATGTTTTCATTTTCCAAGATAATTCCAACTTCCGTTTTTTATTTCCTCAACTTTGGGTTAACATGAAAAAAAAATGAAGACTTTTTAAATAATTTAAAGTTAATTTTTTCAAAAATAAATATATATTTTATGCCAATTATTGATAATCAAAAATTTAAAAAAGATATAATTGTTAATATTAGCTAAAAATATGATTATAAAATTATATAAATATTATATAAATAAATTTATAATTCATATGCTCATATATTTGTATAGAAAGTATATTTTCATATAAAGAACTTAAAAAAAGAGTAATACTTAAATAAGTTTTAGAATATTTATAATATAAATTGGTGCATAAGAAAATATATACAAGTGGTAGGATCATGATTAATTTCATATGCAATTATTATTATTATTATGTGACTTTGTACTTAGGCATATTTGTAACTAAAATATAAGCATTTATAGTAAACAAAAATACAATTCAAGATTGTTTGTTTCTAAAAAAAATAATTTTTTTGTAGAAAAATGAAGGATATCTTTTAAAAAGTAGATTTATTTGAATTTTGATCATTTTTCCAATA
Source organism: Embelia ribes (assembly GCA_001753735.1). NCBI lineage: Eukaryota > Viridiplantae > Streptophyta > Magnoliopsida > Ericales > Primulaceae > Embelia > Embelia ribes. Next base: position 15,406 of record MKEJ01070181.1, on the reverse strand, counting down.
TAGCATTTTTGCAATTTATCATATGCACATTTCGCAAAGTAATAGTTATTTATATTCAATAAATATATACCATCTTAATGATTCATACTCGGCTCTTTTAGAATTAAAGCCCAATCTGTGAAAATATACAGTGATCTGAATTTGAATAGCTACTTAATAAATTGACCGAGTCTGAACAAAAAAAATTGTGTCGATATGGTGTCAAAATAACTGTTTTAATTCACATTATAAAGTCACTTAAAAAATAACTGTATTTCCAGATTTAATAAAAGATATTATAATAAAATGTTACTTCTATACTGAATTTGAAAGTGATTAATGACATCTTTAATATATGTGTCACATCCTAGACACTTGTTTACAGGTAGAGTAGCGATAATTAGTGGATACCAATCGAACGATTCTCACTCCTATTTATGTAAATTAATTAAGAGAATAAAATGTGTGTTTCTCCTAAGAGCATTAGACATGTCCTTCTTAATTAATTCCTCTATGCTATTTTCTAAAAATTTATTTCTACTACGGATACTCACATTTTAGATACCGGTGTTTTCATAAAACTTATAAAAAATTATTAAAATAATTATATACCATATAATAAAATACAATAATACTTATTTTCGAATCTCAATCTGAATTTTATAATTTTTGTCAAAAAATATTATTTTCATAAAGAAAGCGCAAATAATAGGTTTTCTTATTGAAATCTATTGTTATATTTTTGGAAGCTTTTTAAAAATTAGAAAAAAAAAAATAGAATCTCAACTTTGAAAGAATATCTAATCATTTGACTTCCAATACTGTAGCAAGCTAGTCGAGAATTTGGAAGAAAACATCCTGCGGCCATTACTCAAAGACCAGTTTGAGGTTCTCCCCCTAAGCATATATACATATACTCGGGTTCAGTCTGGTGGTACGTGGATCGTATGTATTATATTTTTTTGTATTATATTAATCTTAATTATTATATTATATAAAAGTATTTTGGATATTTTTTATATATAAAATCTTGTATTTTTTCTTTCTTTTTTCAATTATTTATGATTTTATTAAAGATTGGATTTGGTAAGATATATACTACGATAATATTTTTACAAAAAATTATTATCTATTTAGGTTAATTTTAGGTGTAAGAAAATCTTATTATGATAATATTTAAAAATGAAGGTTGATTTGGGGTAATATTAAAAAATTTATGGAGAATCTCACATTTGTAGTAATCAATTTATAAGAATATTTATTTTTTAAAAATATTTTGATACTTAAATATATTTTAATAATTTCTATAATGATAAGCTATAGCATAGTTATGCAGATATATATGTTAATAGCACGAGTTTCTGTGATGGTAATAGCAAGACAGGATTCAATGAAATTGGCCACGTAGAAGAAGAAGAGTGCGTAGTTTTGCTACACTTATGATGTTTTCTCATTAATTTCCAATTGAGCATTTCTTATTTGTTGAGGTCTACATAGATCATATTATAGTGAAGGATTAAAGATTGAGGTGTACATATTGTTGGTTAAATTTGCTTTTTATTTGTGATGATGAACCAATGATTTTATGATTTGAGGTAGTTAATGTTGGTTTCCGCCGTTTGTTAAATCATAAAGTTTTCATAAATAAATATATTATAGAAAATTAGAATTGAAAGTTTAATAGAGAAAGTAAATAAGGTGTACCATACATATGAAAAAAGTAAGTATTAATTTGTCGCCCAAAGTTGATACTAGAAAATCTCTATTTCACTGAATCTGGAATTGCAAATAATAAAACATATTCGGATGTAATTCCGGATGAGTACATGGTTTCATCATATCCCTTTAAATCCTATTTGCCCTCCACATTTGCTTATGACCTTAAATAGATAAAGAATTCCCAAAGTATAACCCTTCGATCTCATACTCGGAAGGAAGCCGCTATCCGAATATTTATCAAACTTTTTGCGGTATTTATATCTCTATAGACTCTCCAATATGAATACACAAAAATTGTAGAGATTATTTTGTATGTGTGTGTGTTTTATGGAAAAGTATACCATGAAAAAAATATAGTAAAATTAAGGTGATCAATCCTTTTTTATAGACAATGTGGTGTCTTATCGGGAAAGTGTGCAATCTTTTTTAAGTGTTACAATCTTTCTAAGTTGCAACATTTTCAATCCATAAGGGTGTGACTTTTCATTAAAAGTTGTACTATTTAACAATTATAACCTTTCATTCAAAATATACATTTTTAAATAAAATTCCAACAATCTCCCACATAAATGAAATGGTTGAAAATGCAATGTGAATTCTATTGCATTCGAGAGTACCACAGAAGCTTGTTGCATCGGAACAGGTAACTTTTGGCTTTGAACCTTTCGTAGTGAAGTACTATTGGATTTGTCAACCGGTGGACACAATGCCTTGAATCGTTCGATATTTTTGTATACCAAGACAATAATACTCATACAACGTATTTTTTATACCGCTAATAAGCCCTTTTATTGTGTCTATTTTGGCACTGGACATTCCTTGGTAGTTTATTCAAGTACTCCAAAGAACAAGCCCTAATATCATTCTCAACAAAATAGCCACACTTAAACTTGATATAGGTAATCTCTTATTAAGAGTATTCTCGTATACCCCACTCATAAAGACAAGATATACGATCGTTAAAATCAAAGGTTATCATTAACGAAGTCACTCATTCATCCTAAGAATGGGTAGGAAATTAATTTCCCGAGTGATTGTGGATGATCTTCCTTCACAATTCGGTTGTCCTGTTGAACTTAGTGCCATTTGACCTCTAGTACGACTAGGTTGGATTGCCATCATGTGGGTTTGATCATTTAGCGGGCTCAATCCTATTCCCCTTGATGATTCACATCTAATCCACATATAAGGCCTTAACATTGGATCCCCGAATGTTATCCTTTTCATAGTACAATATCAAAGGTCATTAGTGTTCTTGAGGAATTTTTTAACATGTTTCTCACTATTCATGATATTGTGTTATACATCTCATTAGACGGCAATTAAGTCGTATCCATACTTTAATCCTCACTAAATTGTGCTAATCTCTATTACTCATATATAATATAGACTTTTGTCAAATCGCAACTCTAGCCGATATATGATTGTGCTATTACATAGGTTTTGGTTTAGCCTTGCTAACATCCAAACCTATTAGTGAGCCACATTGTTAATATCACTTTAAGATGCTATCACAGTCTTGTCCAGTCCTATAAACTCCGACTTCATACTAGACATTGCTAACTTATTTTTGAGATTCCAATAAAGTTTTGCATATGCATATGTAAGATATATTCATTCTTAACACATTGCTCAAGAAGTGCCAAACTCTTCCATAATGATATTACTGATCATTTATTTTATACATAGTTTCTTTACTGAGCATGTACTTTGTGGACTTTAACTAATGATCAATTTACTAAGTCCCAATATGCGCATTTTATCTACACCGAGAATCATTTAGTTTGAATTTTCATCCAAATATAATTCTAGTACATGCCATTTTTCTTACCAGTATTTCATATACTAACTGGTTATGATACACATTTGTACTGATTTCAAAGTATCAGAAAAAATATTTCGTCTAGATTTTAAATCCTTATCTAAATGATATTGTGCAAGACTCTTCTTACACATCAAAACTAAATCCATATTGTTGAAAAGGTTTCACTTGCATTCTTATAGAATCAAGTTGTGTATCGTTGTCTCAATTTTATTATAAGGCTTATGACTTAAAATCGTATCACAATGTCTACACATTGGATGTGGACACTTTTAAAAAGTATATTCACAATATACCGGTATAGACTGTTATCAAGATGTATGCCAATATTACAATATCCAACTCAAATAGTATCTTTTGCATATATATAATGCTATATTTTCCAAATTGTTCTAGTTATTATAATTCTAGACATTCCATTAGGAACCCCCCTACATGGAAATATATTACTCTTTGTATGTTCACATTGCTAACTCATGCAATGGTAATAAGTTTCCATCCTTCTTACCACTATATAATGGCCAATCTAAAATATTGGAAAAATCACTACTATATTCATGGGTATTGACTTATCCATTTTTTTGGATATTCTTCTTGGAGACTCGTATTTTCCGATTAGACCGGAATTGATCAGTTATACCAATGCAAGAACATTTCACTAGTCTTGAATTTAGTATAGATACGTATAGATACTGGGATGCACAGCACAATTATGTAAGCCACAACTAGATATAGTTGCATCCTTCGTCAATTACTAGTAACATACATAACATATATGAAATAGTACTGATATACATGATACCCACCCTCCCCCACATTCTCAAGTAGTACTTTGAGATTTATTCGAAGTCAAGTTGACTGTTGGATGTGACCAACAAATCTCAAACTACCATCGTAGGGAGAGCAATCGTGACAGCGGTACCATTGACATTTTCAGCACTTTGATTTGCCATTTCTTAAATGCAACTAACACCACAATTAGATTGCGGTATTCCATAATTATAAATTCTGACTTATTCATAACCTCACCGGAAACAAGTTCAAAATTATATGATAGGAGAAAATTATCTAACAAAGAATTATTAAAATAATATACAATAATTTCCTTAGGACTATAAACCGTCGCTGTCCAACAAAGAACAATTATATATTAATGTTTTCCTTTAGAATTTTGGATCAACGATGCAACCAAATTAAAAATTTTCCTTGATTGAATTGCAACTTTTCTATTAATAATGGTTTCACGAACAAAAGGACAAGAAAACTAAAACCAAATATTAAAATTTTAAGTTTTTTGTCCTACTGGATGCCAGATAGCAATTAAAAGGGGAAGAAAATTTTTCCACTAAGTTTCAAACAAAATTTCAGTTTCAATATAAAGTGTTAGGATTATACTAAGAAATATGCTTATTTTGAATTATAGATATGCTTAATGAGAATATGTATGAGCAATATTTACTTAACATTATGTTTTAATGAATAAATATGTATTTCATATTCTATATTGTAGATGATCTAGTGTATGGAGCACGGCTTATGCAAAAAATATTAGATTATTGGTTCTTATAGAATAGAAGTTTTATATTGTTAACATTCAACATATATTTACAATTTTAGATGAAAAGGGATACACCATCGATAAATTGCAGCACATAGTTTTAGTAGGTCTGTGTTGACTACAAAAAACGATACAGTTCTAACTCCTTATACTAGTATACTTTATGTGTATTAAACAAGTCTGTGTTGAGATAATTATTTTAGTACTGATTATATGAGAAATTAATGCCTGGTGGTTATGGAAATTATTTATGCTCTTAATCCTTAAATTATTATTTAGACATACGTGGATAATGTTTGTTATTTTCATTCATAGAAGAGTGAGATTTATTATGAATCAATAAAATTGGTGAGTTGAATGATAACATTTTTCATACAGTTTTTATTAATAATTGATGGAATGCACGTCTGTGAATAGGGATTAATGATACCCCCTTAAGCAAGGTTATAAGTTTTGATAGTATCAAAGCTTGCATGTGGATTTTGTAATCCAATACATTAAATAAATTAAAGGGAAAGGCTCAAGCAAATTTAATTTACCAATTAAATTAGATAATAAAAAATTCTACTTAATTAGCGAATATTTGTAATCTTAATGTGAGAATTTTTAATAAACACTAATAACATGGAAACCGAATTATAAATTCATAATATGGGGATGGAGAGTTCAGTTAGAATCATATTGTAGTATTTGTGATTTATGTGGATAAGAATTATCTAAGTAGATAATATTAAATTCAAATCCAAACATGATAACTCTTCAAATATTTTGCTATTAGGTCCTTGTTGTAACCTATTTAAGCACTAATAACATGGAAACCGAATTATAAATTCATAATATGGGGATGAAGATTATGGTATTTATTGTGATTTATGTGGATAAGAATTATCTAAGTAGATAATATGGAATTCAAATCTACACAGGATAACTCTTCAAATATTTTGCTATTAGGTCCTTCTTGTAACCTATTTAAACACGTTCCATTTTCCATAGACGTAGAGAGTTCACCCTCTCTTCCAGAACAGAGAGCAAGGTGTTAAATAGGAATACAACAGAAGATTGGAGGCTGCGCAACTTCCATTCTTATTGGTGATTGGAGGCTGTGCAACTTCCATTCTTGTTGGTGTTCACGAGATTTTTATACACAGATAGTATGCATATATGCTATTACAGAATCTGTAAATATTTTATTTTTTCTGTTACACTCCAACAGTAATCGTAACCTAAATAGTAACCATCATAGGCAATCATAATCGTAACCATAACCAATCTCACAGGTATGGTAATCTTAACCGTAACCTTAAATCACAACCGCAACTATTAAGGGTAATAGCAACCATAATTGTTACTGAAAACTAAACCGTAACTGCGATTTCCAAACTAGTTTATTTGCGCCAGTGATAAAACAGTTTTGAAAACGTTTTCACTAAAAATCAGTCACTAAACCGCTTAAATAACTTACACAAAAGTTTACGTGAACTTCCCAGAAAAATTAAAATAAACTATAATAATCAAGTTTCAAGATTTTAGCAACTTCCAGAAAGTCAGAGTACCACTTTGAACTTTGATATCAAATTAAACTACGCTGCTGAAAAATTAAATGTTGTTACAAATTATAAGTGATATTCAAAAAACACCAGGATTTTTTTTTTCTTTCTTTTTAAGAATCGATTTGAGTATCCAATCAACTTTCAGTTTTTAGATAGAAACAATATTCTGGACGCCAAATGCATATTACGCCAGAAACAATAAGTAAAATAGGATTTAAGATTGATAGTATTCGCGGTGGGTTAAATCATAAAATTTTTATAAATAAATATATTCTTGAAAATTTAATAGAAAGTAAATAAGGCATAGTGTACATATAGAAAACGCAAGTATTAATTTGTCGCCCAAAGTTGATAAGGGAAAATCATCATTTCACAGAATTTGATACTGCAAATAAAAAAACATATTTGGATGTAATCCCGGACGAATTCACCGTATGCTTTTAAAATCCTATTTGACCGCTACATTTGATTTTGACCTTAAATGGATAAAGTATTCCCAAGATACAACGTTCGATCTCATACTCGGAAGGAAGTCGCTATCCGAGTATCTGTCAGATCTTTAGCAGTATTGGTACCTCTAAAAACTCTAACATGAATGCATAAAATTTGTAGAGAATTATTTTTTGTGTTTCATGGAAAAATATGCCATGAAAAAAATATAGTAAAATTGGGGTGACCAATCATTTTTTATAAATAAGTGGTGTCTTATCGTGAAATTGTGCAATCTTTTGTAAGTGTTGCAATCTTTCCAAAGTTGTAACCTTTTCCATTGATAAGTGTGTGAATTTTCATGAAAAGTTATATCATTTAACAATTACAGTAATTCATTCTAAATATAAATTTTCAAATAAATTCTGACAGTCAAAAGAATTTCGATCTAGCGTAAAATCTAAATCTCAATTTTTATGAGAACAGAAAATCTTGATTTTCACCCCTAGCTTTTACAAATCTTTGTTTCCTAATTAATTTAGCTACTTCTTAGCTAACTATGTTAGAATCTTACTATTAACTTGTGTAGTTATTAAGTAAAAGAGAGGAACCAAGAAGTGAAGAGAAACAGATGGGAACTTAATTCAATCCAGAGCCTGAAAATAGTCTGCAAATTCTTTTTCGGCTTTAAGTTATTGCGGTGGAAACACACGTACACGGAGCGAGGCCGATAATTAGCAATAATAGAATCGGTTAACATAGACATTTTATCAAAACGAAACGGTTCCAACTCAACCAAATATCCCACAAAATGAAAAGCGGGTTTAACCAAGCTACAAAACATGATGAATTGAAATATAAGTTACCCCAAGAGCAAAAGGCAAAAACGAGACGACATTACTGCAACGACGTCAATGATGTAAATATATTCACAATTACAATGGAACGCGGTGGGAAAATGTCATTTATTAATGTTATTATGTTTGGAAGCAACTGTAGTATCACGAAGCAGGAAGTCGATATATGACAAAAACGAATGCTTACATACAATCAAACACAAGCCCGACGGTAACCGTATCTAATTACACCCCAATTTCTAATGGCTAATTTCTTCATTTTACGGAACAATCCACTTTATTATTCTCATGATGTCTACAAAAATTTATGGGGAAAAAAAACTATATATATAGTACTAAAATGGTAAGAGAACCCTCTCAACAAATGTGGTAAATCCCCACTTGAGGGTGTTGATTTGCCGAACATCAGTTGCACCTAGGGTGAGACCTCGGTTGTATAGCCGGAGGGTGGTGACCGTTCTTACTGCGAGTACGACGTGGCTTCTTCCCATACTCCGTCATGTTTTCAGTTGCCGCGTATAAAATCTCGAGAGTCACAACCACTTCTTTCATGGCGGGCCTACCTTTTTGTTCAGGTGCAAGACATTTTAGCGCAAGCTGAGCGATTTCGGATGCGGCTCTCGAGGGGTATCTCCCCTCCAACCGGGAATCCATTATCGTCTTTAATTTTCTCCTGTCGCTTAAGTAAGGTTTGATCCAGTCGACTAAGTTCTCTTTTCCACTTGCACGAGTGGGGTCCACGGCACGTAAGGCTGTCAACATCTCAACCATTACCATTCCGAACCCGTATACATCGCTCTTCACATATAAATGCCCTGTTTAAGGCAAAAAATGTTAGCTTTTTGAAAACAAGAGTTATTTTGCTATTGATTTTTGTAGAGATTAAAACAGCTGATAGTGTTTGGTAAAGGAAAAGGTGCCTAGTTTTCTGACATCTGCTTCTGCTTTCTTGTGATGCTTTTAAAAGCACGTCGGAGTTACTTTTAAAAGTTGTTCTTTCATTAATTGTAAAATGCACTAAAAATTCCCAGATACATTCCCTAAACATGTCCATTCTAGTATTTTTGCAATAAAAAGTTCACTTTAGCACAATGTTACCAAACAACGTATTAATTCTCAAAGAAACTTTTATATTTACCAAACAAGCAAACACTAGAATGACACTGGCTTTTACATTCAACTTTTCAAAGCAATTTTGAAAAAGCACGGTTACCCCAAGCTTCTTTGTTCCTCCGAATATTACAGAAAGAAACCTTAAGCTAGAGAAATTACTTATAGAACTTTTACCTGTTGAAACATATTCTGGAGCAGCATAACCGGAAGTTCCCATTACACGTGTCGTCACGTGTGACTTACTGGCCGAAGCGAATTTTGCCAAGCCAAAGTCTGAGATCTTGGCATTGTAGAACTGTAAAAGATGAAGAAAAAAGCAAGTTAAATAACTATTCTGAATCTTATATAAAATAGAAGTACTCAACTCGCGGTGTTTTCAAACTCACTCCATCGAGCAATATATTTGACGCTTTGAAATCTCGATAAATCACTTGCTTTTCTGATGTGTGCAAAAAGGTCAAGCCTCGAGCTGCATCTATAAGTATTTTAATTCGAATGTCCCACGGAAGTGACTGAACTGCCGCACCCCCTGCAATAACAAAAACCACAATTTCTAATATGAGTGCATATCATAGAAAGCAAAACTGTTTTTGCGAAAATTCCAAGGTTAGATCTGCTATTGCTTTTGCTTTTATACCAACATCACCGTTTTTAAGCGCTTGTTTGACTATAAAATGCGGCGTTTCAAAGGTGTGAAGAAAGTGGGCTGACCACACTTAAATTTTCTCATTTGTCAAGCAATAATATCAGCTGAAAAGCTAAGCACCCAAATGCTTGCTATAAGCTAAAAGCACATTTAAGCCCACGCCAAACAAGCAATAAACAATTTTGAAATTATGTTGTTAAAAAAGAAGGAAAGGAGAAACTATTCAAATCCAAATTTTAAATTGAAAGGAACAAAACTGATAGCAGAAATAAAACTAGATCAGGCCTTAGTGGCCAGTTTAGGAAAAGAAGAAACCTGAAAGAAAGCAACAGCAAACAGACTCTTAACACTTGCGAATTAACAAAAATTTTGATATGTATGCTACTCGTGTGTATGCGTGTGTGTGTGTATGTATGTATAGGTATATTGGCTCTTACTCCCGAACAGGTGGTTTTCCAAGCTTCCCTTCTGCATAAACTCGTAAACGAGTAGTAGCTCTTGGTTTTCCCAACAGTATCCCAATAGCTTTACGAGGTTAGGATGTGATAGCCTTCCCAAGAAATGGATCTCCGACTAAACATTCGTAAAAGTGGATATAGATAAGGAACCATCTCAAGATTATAATCAAAATAATTTCTCTTAAAGGGTATAGTAATTATATCAACAAGCATCTACATTATGCAGAAGTAGCATTAAAAAAGTCATTAACAAAAGCATCTTTTCCTATTCTCGAACATACCGTGACTAAGAAGTAATTGAAGGTTTCAACAGAACACATAAGTGCAGGTTTCGTATGTTTTTAAGACCCAAAAGATATGCTTTTTGAACTCAAAAAGAGGAAAAACAAAATAGTTCAGCTTTTCGTCATTTTCTTATGAGATAAATAAATTAAGACATTTGTGAAAACCCACGGCCTTGAAACGCTGTCTTCGGAATGCTACTACCAGTGCTAGACATGAGATACAACCCAAATACTACTCGAGTTGCAAGAAACTCTATTTCATAAATAACAAAGGCTTTGTTTAGTTGCAGTTTTTAAGTAAATAAATTATCTTATTTATGTAGGAAAAAAAAACTAGATGCATCCAACTTATTCAGACTAAAACAACAAATAAGCACATCTTAAAAACTGAGCAAACAAACACTATCTAAATTTTAGGTAAAAAAGCTAAAAAGATGGCATTTATAAGTTGCAACCAAACAAGGCGAAAGTTACGTTAAACAATCACTCACAATTGACTGATCTTTGCTGTTTAGTTTCAAAGTCAACTTTAAAAAAAGTTTGTAACCTTTTCCAGTGGAAGGGGTAATTGGCATCAAATGTGTAGGAAAATAGTTTACTTTTCGGCTTGTATGGTGCTCAATATTAAGGCTCGGTTTGTTATATTCACTCAAGTATCTTCATGACTTACCGTTCTAAATACGGATTTTGAGTTACACAATTTACAAGAAAGTACTTTACAAAGGAACAGGAACCAAAGTATATCTACGAACTAATTTCGATTCATAAGTTACCTGCCATTCTTCGAATCCTTGCAAGCTCTCGGAGTTCAATTTCTTTACAGCAATAACCGATCCACTACCCGTTTTCGACGTGGTTCTTTCATCGAGCCAGCCCTTGTAAACTGTCCCAAAGCCGCCTTCTCCTAAGATGGCATCTCCTCTGAAGTTTCTAGTAGAGTTTTTAAGTTCCATAAAAGTGAACACGCGAAGATTAGAGGTGGGCAAGATTTGCCCTGTTGGACACGGCTCGTCGCTTCCACTAGCTACTGAGAACCGGCTGTTTGCGGAATTGCTGCTTACATTTGAAGATGAAATGTTGCTGATTGTCTCAGATATACCCACTGTCATATCCAATTTTAACCACTTTAGTTTTATCATCAAAACTGTAATTTCAACTTATTTCCAAAAATCAGAAAGTAAAATCACAGTGCTAGTTTTGCTACAGCTTTTAAGAAAAAATAAATAAATATAAAATCCGCTTAAAACCTTCTAGCTACTTTCGCCAAGAAAGAAGGAAAGCACTTCGGTTTCCACAACCGATCATAAGCTAAAAGATTGGGCTTGAAAGCCACTATCAAACGAGCTTAGCATCTGTCAAAGCCGAAGTTGAGGACTTATATAGGGCTTATTTATTTGCAGTTTATAAGCTATACATTTTCAGTTTTTTAGCTCAAAAGTTATACAGTGTTTAGTTACTAAACTTTTTAAATTGATCTTATTGTTTGTTTTGTCTAAATAAGCTGAAAGTTTTAAGTTGAATGTATCCAATTTTTTTCTTAGTAAAAAATAATCTACAACCAAACAAACCCATGGTAATTCACAATAAATCTAACATAGATGAAACCAATCTGGATGTAACATTACAGATACATGTATGCAGTGGCAGACCTTTGTCAAATCTTTTTTTATGAAGAACATAATTGAAAAAATTATATTTTAAATAAATTTTGAAAAAAAAAAACGGAGATCCGCCCGTGATCATAAGCTTAGCCATAGTCTGCAACTAATGAGTAGATTAAAAAATTATAAAAACAAGAACATAATTTGGAAAAATAATTAGAAATTAGCAAAAGTCAGCAAACAAAATTGAACAAAATTGTAGTCAAACGGGACTTTGTGCTATTCTCCCTAACTATACCAAACTCAAACAAAGAGGAATCAATTGAAATCTAACTACCAAATGAAGAAAATCAAATAAGAAAAATCAAACATAAAACTGATCATTTATCATGTGTAAAAAGTATATTTGTGGTTATATCCTATACGTTATGGTCGTTCTAGTTTCAAGCGAGACACAATTGTTTGCATAGTTTCTATACATGATTCTTTAGCTTACACAAGAATGAATCACACAGGGAGTGTTTGGTTGCAACTTCTACGCTTAAGCTTTTCTGCTTTTTGTCTTACAAGTTAGACTACATCTGCATGCTTAGCTTTTAGGTGAAGCTTTTTAACTATTATGACCTCAATATGTTACAAGTCTTAAATTGCAACTTTTCTCATACCAAAAAAAGATTACCTTATTTGCTTTTAAGCTGCAAATAATAATAATAATAAAAAAAAAAACCAAGATTATAAATTTTAATTTCTGGGTACCTGATAAGCTAAGCTGCCCGGTGGAGCTTGGGTTTTGCTTACTTTGCTTAATGGGAGGAGAACCAAAGCAATTCCCCATCTCTCTCTCTCTCTCTCTCTCTCTCTCTCTCTAGTTCCGGAAAGGAACCAAACCTTTCCCTCCTTTTGGCGTGAAGAAGCAAGCCAACAGAAGGGAAGAAAAAATGTCAATATGCAACTATGGTCTTCTTCTCCTTCTCTTCATCTACTATTTTAAATTTCGGTTGACTAATAATACCATATTGTATTACTATTATATTCATATGGGGCTACAAATAAAATATCATATACTTCATCGATGCAATTGTTGGGAAATTACAACTTTGTAGTTAGTGTCAGTTTACCCCCACTTAATTATAAAGTTACACTTTGAACCTTAAATCATTCCCAACAGAATGTCTGAATACCCTACTTCTAAAACCTTAAATTTGGACCGGGGAGCCACGTGGCAGAGGTGCTCGGCAGCCCCAGCCAAGCGTATACGGGTTGAATCAATAGCTGAGATTAAATAAAAATTTTTTTATTTTTTTTTTGAATCCATATATTTAATTTTAGCCGTTGATTTGAAAATCAGTTGTCCAGATGCATCAGGCAGGAACTACCTAGCACCACTGCAAGCACACCCCCATCCTTTAAATTTTGCTTTCCCCCTCTTTATAGGAATACCAATTTTAAACTTTACTTATATTAGTACATTGGAGTTTGAAAGTGGAGGAGGGAGGAATCGAACCCATTACCTTCTGACTATGTATATAATACGTATTGTTAACCCCAAAATTGTTCAAATATATTTCGATGCTAACAAAAATAGATAATTAATTTTATTGGTGCTCTATCTTATGTGCTAATTATTTTTGTGGAGTATCATATTTCTTTGAAACAGTTTTGAGTGGGAAAATTAAAAGGAAACATCAACTGAAGCAGCCAACAGCCAACTGTCAGAGGCTCCACAACCGACTGACGGTCTGTCAGCCGACAGTCACAGCTTGATAGCTGATGGACGCATGTCAGATGACGAACACAAGACTAACAATTGATGGTCGTGTGATCATAAATTGAATTTGATAATTCATTGCCATCTTTCAAGAATTGCTTCCATAACTTGAGTTGTCCTTGAACACTATAAATAGAGGCATTGAGAAGATGTTCAAATCATTCAAGCAATAAGCTATCTATCTACTTCTATCTGTCTTTATTCTCCATACTTTTCTAACCTCTAAAAAGTCTTGTATTTTTCACTTTTACATATACAATTTTAGGCTATCTTGACTCTTGATAAAAATTTAAAGTTGTATCTTGAAGTTTTTAATTTCTAACTTGAGAGGTTGTCCCAAACAACAAAAGACTGGTGTTTAGGAAGCTAGCATTTGGTGAGGAATCGATCCGAAATTTTAGTGAGGAGTTGATCCGAAATTCAATTTTTTTTTATTTTGCACGTTTATCTATTTGTTTCCCTATATATAGACATGTTTCCTTTCATTTTTAATTCATTTTTTTAACACCTACCTACACTTATATCTTCTTCCATCACTCCTAATCCCTCGTAAATCATAAACCATGTCTAGAACCAAAACACCTGGTCACTATCTTAATACATCGGAACAAATCCATCTAGCATAAATTGAGTGCATGCTAGTAGGTTGTGTCCCAACCTACACAAGATGTTCCATCAGAATCCCCAGCGCAACACTTTTCCGAAAAAGAAATTGATCTGGATGACGAAAAAAAGGATGAATAAGAAGGGGATGATAATGGTGGTGATAACGACGACAATAGTGATGACGATAATAACGACGGTACTAACAATACTTTCAACTTTATTTCTCTTATACTCAAACTACGCTATCAAGTCGAATACCTTTTTTGCGAAGTTATTCCGGGTACTTGGGTTGATGCTAGATCTTTTGATAAATATAAAAGTACCCTTGTTTGGATAAATTTTTTTAAATATAAGGTTGGAATGATTTTATTAAATTGCTGGAAAATATTTGCCTTGATCTTTTGAAAAAGTTTTATGCGAACTTGACTGTCACGAAAGACTTCAATAACACACATATTATGGGTTTACGGTCACATGTTAAGGGTAAAGTTTTCAAATAAAATGCAAAGGACTTGGCAAAAAAATTTGGTTCAAAATATCATTCTCAAAATGGTTTATTTTATCGCGAAGGTGTTAAATCTTGGGAATACCTTGCTGATGCTTCCCATGTAGAGATTGGACAAAATCATTTTAAACCCAGTGTGCAAATTCCCGACACAAAATTTCTAGAAACTAGCCACCTAAACTTTCAAGAAAATTTAGTACAAATGCTTATTGTCAAAAGCATTTCTCCCCAAAATAGTGGTAAAGATAACATGTTAAACCTCATCGATTTTCTTATTTATGCCCACAAACCTTAAATGCCAATCAACATTATTTCCGTGATTTTTAATTTTATGGAAAGCTAACCAAAATACAATAAACTACCCTACGAATAGCCTTTACACGTCTTTTTCGCAACGCTATTATTGAGTTTATGGGGGAGGATATGTTGATGCCAATTGGGCAAGGTTTTTTGATAAGAATACTTAATTAGGTGCGGATAACTTAAGATACCCCAAAGAAAGAATGGAGTT
>MKEJ01070174.1:0-11801 GCA_001753735.1 Embelia ribes | reverse complement strand
ATGGTTGAGAAGTGGATTCCCGATTTTTTTTTTGTACATTAAATAAAGTTTTTTTCTCTTTTACTTAAAAAGGGAATGCACCCACCCTCCGGTATTTCTAGCAGATTCGGGGTATGCTCCGGATTCTCTAGGAAAATTGGGGCATGACACAAATAAATTTAATGAAAAGCAAAATAATCTAGAACATAAAAAACCCAACAACGACCATTAAAACTTTTCAACCATCAGCCCATCCAATACAGTCGACAATCTGGGATATAAAGTCTTTCCACCTAGAATAAAGCTTTCCGATGCTTTACATAAAGACTTATAGTTCATGCGGAACTGGCACACTTATAATAAAGCTTATGAGGCCAAATAATCCTTAGAGTAATAAAACTCCCAATGCGGAACCAGCCCATTCGAAATAAAGTTTTAGAGACCAACAATTATTGAAGTAACAAAGCTTACTCCCAATGCGGAATCGGCCTACTTGAAATAAAGTTTCTGAGGTAAAACAATCCTTGAAGTAACAAAGATGACTTTTGATGTGAAACCGGCTCACTCAAAATAAAGCTTCGGAGACTAGATAATCTTTAGAGTAATAAAGCTAACTCCCAATGCTTTTAACAACCAAAGTAACCATGCTCACGAGTAATCAAGCTTATTCTCTAAACTTCTAAACATCTACGCCTACATTCTATAAGACATATAAGACACACAAACATTATTTAGACAACCAATTTTTTATTTCATTTTAACTTTTAAACTATTAACATCTAATCCCAACTCCAATGAGTACACCATTAATTCTTCTATCATATAATGTCAACAACGACCTACAATTGTTCATATTTTCAACATTGTATGCATTTGTAACCAAATAAGAAAAAGCCATATATAATCATAATCTCATTCCTAATCACAACTTACCCTATGAACGCATAATCATAACGCGACAAGTCCCCTTTCAAACTCATCAAATGAAAAAAATTATGTTTCGACGATGATTTCGGCTTTAAAAGTGAAAGAAACAAGTTTTGAAGAGACTTGAATGTATGATTTGATCACCCATTCATTGAAAGTATCTCATATGCTGAAGATTTGAGTATTAATGAATTACTAGGAAATTTTGTAAGATTTGTTTCTATCAAATTAGGTGTGATTGGAAAATTCATTCAATTATCTTTCCAAAGGTTTAAACGGAGCTCAATTCCGAATTTTTTAATAAGAGTTATGGACTTTTTCATGAAAATGTGCACGCAGGTACGAACCGGTTTTAACCCGTCCAAAGGGGCCAAACATTTTTTTACTGGTCCAAAAAGGACCGAATTTGACCAGTCTAAATTCCCCTTTTTCATATAAATTTGTTCCACAAATTTTTGCCCAAAACACGATAAATCCACAGAAAAATTCCTTTACATGCATGACTATTCATACCAAAGAAAAAAAAACTAGGTTCTTTACAATTGAATCTCAAATCCGCAATTTATCTTGGACAATAGCACAAATCCTTGCAAAAAGCTTAGACGACAATCCTATAACCCACCGCTTGGAACAACACCAATACGAATGGAAATCTTGTAAATAATCAACAAAAATTTCATTAACGACGATGTTTAAATATCAATCAATAATTAGAATGAGTTTTAGTTTATTAGGATTTGAATGAGCGTAAATGAGCGAATGAGCTTAAAGAAAGACTTATCTCATAATGACGATAACGAAGAGGTGAATCCGAATCCGCCTTTCGATCATTGTTTGGAATGATATTTCTTCATGATTCATTGGGTTTTATGTAACCAACTCTTCCTCTCCTTTCACCTTTTTTCTCTCTGTGTTTGGTAAAACAAAGAATAAAATGTAAGATTGGGAGAAAGGAATTAGCTTCCAGTTTTCCCTTGTCAATGTTATAAAAGTGGTCTCTGTATTTCACTGGGCCTTACAACTCTCCCCTCGAAATAATAAACTTTGTTCTTGTAGTTCAAACTATACTCGAAATATTTCTAACCATCTAAGTCGTAGCCATTATAACAACTTCTAACAAAGTCTAACTCGTCCTCAAAAACCAATATATCGGATATATCTTTACATAGATAAATTGTGATAATGAATTTGCAGTTAACTTCTCAGTTAACTTCCTCATTAGAATCTTACCCTCCTAGTAATATCTAATGACGAGCCACATCATCGTCTAGTCATCATACTTAAAATTTATCTTTTTTACATCATCTATCGTACTTAGTATTTCCTTTCCCTACATTCAAGAAATTGGTATTCCTCTTCCTTTGCTACCAGACTTCCAGACTCAATGATTGATTTTGATTTAGTATTTATTTATTTATGTCGAGATGCCTATATGATCTTGTATTCATGGAGAGTGATAAAATACAGACATATGACTATTCTTTTTCTCTTTTTAGATTTTAATATGGTATCAGAGTCCAATATTTTGAATTTCCTATTTCTCTCATCCTCTGAAAAAAATAAGCTAAAACCTAAATTTCCATCATGAACAACCTACTGTCGCTAGCTAGCACCACAACATGAGAGACCTTCGAGACTGCCATGGCAACGAACACAAGCTCGGGTGCAGCCATATTTGAAACCTAGACTCAAAAGGTCTAACGCCTTATCCTTGACATTTAATCTTCTTACTACATCCATCTCGGCGATCATCGCCGTCCTGTACTTATCAATAAACCTTTAATGGGCGATAATTATTCTGTATGGTGACAAAATATTTATCGTGCTTTTATGGCAAAATATAAATATATTTTTTTCGATAGGCTATTTCTGTATCCTCAAGATAGAGATTTACATGATTTGTGGGATCGTTGTTCCATAATGGTCCTTTGTTGGATACACGACAGTGTTGATGATTCGGAAACTACAAGTCTGCATTCTTGTAACACACCTAAAAAACTTTGGATCGGGCTTGAGACCCGGTTCAATAAGGAAATAAAACTCATAAGTATCGTCTTCGTCGGGATATAGTCACTACTCAGCAAAATAACTCATCGATTACCGAGTATTATAATAAAATAAAAGTTGGATAGGACAAGCTAGATTCCATTCATATGGTGGGATCGGTTTATGATCTTGAGCTTGAAAAATCTGAGGAGCGAATCTTTGAATTGCTTATGGGCCTAAAAAACTCTTATACCCAACTTCGTTATCAAAGGTCATGTATTGTAAGGCCCTGTAAATTCTAGGGACTAAGTTGTAATATTGTTGAAATTGTTACTGAAAGTTAATTAGCAAAACACAATAACACGTAAGTTTCTTTCTTCATTCTACATGTTCACCGAGAGAGAGGAAGAGAGAGGAGAAAAGCCCTTCTGATCAAAATCCGTAAAACGTGAGAGGGGAAGCAACCCAATCAACGATTGGGAAGTGGATTCAACTCGTAACATCTTTCTCATTGTTAAGAGGTAAGAATCGTTCTCAAACTCTTCGTTTTCACTAAACTCGATTAAACCCTAATCAATCAAAGATGTAAATTGATGATTGATTAAGGTTTGATGAATCAATCTATAACGAATTCTTAATCCAATCTTGAAGGTTTCGTTGTATTCCCTGTTGTTTTCGGGTGGTAGTGATTGAGACTTTCTTTTAAACTTTTTGAGGAAGTTGGTCTCGATTCGATAAGGATTCAACTTTATGGAAAAGTTGTAATGTTTAGAAGTTGGTTTCCTTACTGTAGAATTACCAAAAAATTGAGTTTTATGTGATAAAGTAGATGTTTGGTTGAATTTTATGTGCTCTTTGGGCGAAGAATGGATTTTAGTTGGATTCGACTGGACGAAATCCAATTCGTCCGGACGAGACCCCACTTTTGGATGAGTTCTGCTGGTCAATGATGGTTGTTTTTATTTGGTTGTAGATGCATATTTACTTGCTCAATAATGATTAATGATTGATAAAACATGGAAGTTGGTTAGATTCTTATGAATGATGTAATTGAAGCAAGAGGTCGATGTATCTAAAAAAACATACATGAATTGTGTTTGGATGTGGGCCACGGGAGATATGGGTCGGATGTATAAACCTTGGGAGATGTTTATTCCAGGGTGCGTCTCGGGAGATGCTCATTCCAAGGATGCTTTACTGTGCTAATTCACTTAGGAGATATTTATTCCGAGCAAGATAGTACAATACTTTGAGCCGGTTCTGCCGGAACCATAAGCCTTTACGCATAGGGCCATGGAATATACTTATTCTGAGCCTCTGGAGATATTCCGAGTTGGATGTTGCATTTGGTTGAGTTTGACAAATGCATTACCTATGCATATGAGATACTTTGAATAAGATTGGATGGTTGGGATGTTACTACGTTACAGTAGCTATATTTTTGTGCCCATTTATTCTTATGAAGTTGAATACGTATTTGACTCGTACCTGTATGATTGTTTTTGCTACTTTCTTTTTATCTAAAACGTCAAGTAGGAACAAGTACGGGAGATAATGGAAATCAAGTCTAGGGAAGAGTCGAAGCTCACTCGGATGTTGATGGTCAATTACTTTACAATATTAGTATTTTTATCTATCTTTCTAGACAGTTGTAGGTAATTGGCCAGGATGATATTTTTAAATTGTTTTAGAATGAAGTTGTAAGGCTAAAAATATTATAATAAGGCCTAATAGATTCGTTCCATTCGTACTTGATTTTCAACAAAAGTAACTATGAGACCTGTTTTATTTGAAAATATTATTTATTTGGTGTGATTGGGTGTTTAGTGATGCACTCGGGGTGATGTTGAATTCCGGGGCATTACATATATAGATAAACATAATTCATATTTAATATAGTAAATTAAAAATGGTTGGCATGCTACTTGATTGGTACAATTATTTAACAATTTGTTTTATTTTAATACAGGAAATTTAGTTGAAAATTTGTTGTCTTAAAAAATTAAGCAAAAAAAGTATGTAAAGCTTTTATATGTCATACACATGCTCGTAAGTTGTCATTAGGTAGTAACTTCATATGAGATCCTGCTAATAATAGTCATTTTAAAATGTTTGATTTCCAATTCACCAACTAGTAGAAACGAATGTAAAGTAACCGAGTGTTTATGAACAAGCTTGGGGTCGTTCATTCATAAACGAGCCGAGCCTGAAACAAAATAGGGCTTGTTAAGTAACAAACCGAACACGAACAAACCTACGACGGCTCAACTCATTTGCAACCCTAAATACTAGCAAACAAATAAAGAAATCCTTAACAATATTCTCCCAACTTTAATTAAATAAAATAATACTAAAGTAAACCAAATATACCATTTTCTAATCTATATCACATATAATTTTGATATGTCACTGTACGAGTTATTTAACACTATGGGGGTAGGATGATAGACAACTCACAAATTTAACATTTAGAAACTGCTTAAATCCAATACTAATGAGATGCTAATCATCCGAACTTGCTAATCTAAAAAAAACTTATTCACTGATAGAGCATTAAAATTAAACTCGGATAAAAAAATAGAAAAAACATGAAAAGACTGAGGCCATGCGCTATGATAAAAAGTCTTATTAACCTAGGTTTGTTGCCATGCTGACTTATCAAAAAACAAAAGGTTTGTTGCCATGTTATGAAAATAGGATCCACCGTGAAGAGGAGACAAGAAAAAGACACAGAAGAATTCAGAAGTCAAACATCTCGATTTATAATTTATTCAAGCCCACATGAAGTATAATCTTTTCTACAGAGATCCATACATAAAACAGAACCTTCTCTGTGATGAGGTAATCCCATGGAAGAGCACCGGGGAAGTACAAGGTTTATTATAATGAGCCCAAAAGTTAAATTCAAGCTCACCCTTTCAAGCCAAGAACTACAATGTCGCTTCCTCTTAACTTTGAACTAACATCAATTCTCTAATTTAGAAATTTAATAACTGTAATAGGTTTCTTCCAACTTACTAACACTGATTTTGCAGTAGCAATTACCATCGACTAATTAACACTGATTCTGCAGTAGCAATTACAATAGTTACATTGCCAAGTTAGATCATTGTTTCTAGCATGAACAAGGAAGGTCTTACAATGTATACTTTAAAGATTTAATGCAAAGAAAAATAAAGGTGGCTGGTACGAAGACCTTCCTTTGGGACATGGCAACTGGGAGCAACAAACATCTTTTTACTGCTATCAGCTGGATAAGCAATTGACGTTTGTAATAGCTATAGGATGGAGATTCGAGAAATGATAAAAAAGGTTGAACTGAATTATATTAATTGATTAACAAAGATATTGACTCTGACATGTTAGGAGCTATGCATAGTTATTGTCTAGTGCAAATAAAAATTCTTAGCTACACCGAAGCTATGGGCAAACTAGAAACAAGAACAAGGTGTACTCTCCGTTCGCACTAAGACTTGAATGACATGAGTCTCCCAAGTTTTTCGAAAATCCTCTCAACAACGAACTTCAAATTGCTATTAACACTGACTGGTCAACTTTATTCACTTAAGTAGTAGTGTTTTGGAATATGCAGTGACTACCACATCATCAAGCTCTCAAAAGATCTTCTCACCATAGCTCGTGTATCGTTGATTGTCCTTGTTAAGAAACTCCCAAGAACATGAGCTATTTAGCTAGAGCAACAAGAGGCAGATTAAAAAACTACTAACTAGAGTGACAAGAGGCAGATTAAAAACTACTAACTAGAGCGACGAAAGGCAGATTCTACCTCCATGACAAGTCCATATGTAGTGCCAGTAGGCTGTTGTCCCTTTTCTTTTAACTGCTGCAACACCCAGAATGCACCCTCCCACTGCTTCCTTCGCACACAAGCATTTAGGACCTGTTGTAACAGATAAAAAGAAAACCATAGTTCATCACTAGAACAAATATGCTCACAATCACATTTATACACTAGGACAACTAGAAAATCAATCTACATCAAGTTGAAAGGGCTAACCCCTTATCAACATAACCCATCTCCACAAGAGGACTAACTCTATTTACCTCTTCTTTGAGGCCAATAATAATTCATTGCAACCATGATGATAGAAATTATGAGGCTTAATAAACTGCCAATCATACTTTTGATGAATATTCTGAAGGAAAAACAATTGAAAAATCACTATATTATTTGAATAAGAAAACACAGAAAAGGTACTACGTACAGCATTATATACGACAATATCTGGTTCCAGCCGTGGATCCCACTTCTCAAGAACTCCACTCCTGAACTTCTTTTTGGGAGGAGATTTCATGATATCTATCACCTCAAACAGTTCTCTCATATGTCCCGCTTGTCCTAGAGTAACAGCGATAGAGTGATAAGCAACAAGATCTGGATATGTGGAAAAGTGTTGCTGCAGAAGTTAAAAAAAATGCTATTCAGAAAAAAGGTTGATAACACATTTTTGTTTCTTTTCCTTTCATCTATCAATTCCATCTACACTGATATGGATAGTACAAACAACCAAGGACCACACGGTCAAAAATGTATTCACATACGTTACCTGCATAGTATGAAACAGATTAAGTGCTTCCACTGGTCTCCTTGCCTTGCCCAACACGCCAAGTGCCGTCGTGTAAATATATCTGGATAGGGGTGGGGGTGTATCAGAGAGAGAGAAAGAGAGATTAGTCCAAGACTCCTTATTGCATTCTAAGATGCATAATAAATTGTAACTACGAGTTTGAACTTGCTATACTAACGCAGGTAAACTATCCCCAGATGCATAATTTTAATACGTAAATCTACCAAACCAGTGGTCAAGCTTTGATGAGAAGATGTTTAGGAGATCATAAGTTCAGATGTAAATCCACCTAGTCTTTTTCATACTGACAGAGAACTTTCTAATCAACAACTCATAAACAAAGAAACACTTTTCTGCCGAACATGTAGGGATGGAAACAAGTCGAGTCAAGACAAATACTGCCTTAATCAAGCATGAACTATTCAGATGACTCGTACTCGAACTCGAACTCAACTCGAGTATAATTTTTGTGCTTGAAAACAACTCAGTAAAGGGAACTAAATACTCAAGTAGACTTGATAGATGCTCGATAAGATCATTTTTTTAATATATTTATATATTATATTGAAAAAAATTGATCACTTGGGATAGAGTATTTCTTTATATTATCAAAAGCAACTAGGGTTCAAATCTTCCTAGTGGTATGGGATGAGAATTTATTTTTTCAACTTATATATATATATTTTTTAACTTATTACATATATATATATGAATTATTTTAATATATATACATATGTGTTTGTGTGTGCGCGCACGTGCTTGTGTTTGTTGGAGCTACTTGCAAGCTAACGAATCAAGTAGCTCGCTACTCGATCTGGACTTGAAATTCAAATTGAGTACATCAACATATTCGAGCTCGATTCATTTAGTTCCCCAGCCTAGCAGTAATTACCGAGTCGAGGTTGGGATGCTTGAGAGTGGCCTCGCTAGCTGCCACCTTTACGAACATGAGACATAACAATGAACTAGCAAGTGACAATTTTGATTAATTTGCTTACCACTGACAAATATAAACATAGAAAGAAGAGCAACATATTTTCCAATAAAATGTGAAGAACTTAAATATGCACCAACCAACAAATGATGCATAAGAAAATAAAATATATAGATCACCAGACAATGACACAAGTCACATAACTACTTCTTCCCGATATACAGATTTCTGATATGTTTATGAATCACATTGCTGGCAGATTGTAATTGTTGTTATTGAAAGCAAAAGAAAAGAAAATATTACCTTAGCTTGTGAGACTTAAAGCGTTCACGTGACTGAAGCCAATAAATAAGTTGAAGCACCCGTTTCCAGTTTTCTAATTTGCCCAATATCTGAATAATCCTCAGAATAGAATGATCTGAGAATCTTATTCTTGCACTTCGCATCATTTTAGAGAACATCCATTCAGGCATATTGACATCCGCACCGTTTAAACTGTGAAACTAATTGACTAGGTGTCAGACTGAAGAATTTCAAATTAGTAAAAAATGTGGAACAATGTTAAGATGACAGCATTTTTACTAGAATCAAGACTGTGATTGCTACATTTCTATTACATCAGCCCTGGTTCGTAAACCAGACACACAGTGAACATGTTAAGCAATATTTAGGCAAATATTTAAAGGAACCTTAGGATTTATCGGGTTGCAGCTTTTAAGCAAATAAACCGACTTATTTCTGACTAAGAAAAAAAGCTAGATGCAAACTTCCAGCTTCTTTTAGGCCAACAGCAAATAAACTCATGTTAAAAATTGAGCAGCCAAATATTTCCAACTTTTAAGCAAAAATTTAAAAAGTTGGAGCTTATAAGCTGCAACCAAACAAGCTCTACTTTCAAGACCCAGAGAATTTTTGAAAACCAATCAATTGCTCTCACGACTGCAGCACTTGGCCAGTAACATTTCAATCTTGTTTTCTGGTATACCCTCACCTAAATTATCATTTACCAACTAACATAATCTTCTTCTCCAATCACATCCTAAACATTTTGCTGCTCAATTGAGCCAAGATAAAAAAGTGAAGGCACAAATTACAAAACTCACAAAGTTTTACTTCAAAATAAAACTACAAATTCAGGACAAGACAGAGTCACATGACTTGCGTACCATCTGGCTAGCTTCTGGATCCTCTCCTCCATCTCATTCCGAGAGATTCGTGGTTTGTCCACAACATCATCGATTCCCCCAACTGACTTAAAGGCAGCTCTTTCAAACCCAAATTCCTCATCACCATCGCTCTCCTCAGCAACAGCCCTATTACTCCTAACGAACACATTATCAGCCGAAAACTTTTCATTCCTTAAAACCATTCTGGTGCCCCTAATTCTATCTTTATTAACCCTAGAACCGCTATTTTTCTCTTCTGTGCTAGCCTTTTTCCCGTGATTATCTTCCCATCTCACATTTCGACCATAGGTATCGAATCTCCTATTCTTGACAACAGTTTCTGCACCCTGAATTTTATCTACATCAACATTAAAGTTATAATCTTTCCCCTTTATAAAAGTACCATTACCCTGATTTCTCTCCCATCTCACATTTCTATCATACATATCAATTCTCCTAGTAGATTTAACGCCCAACATGCTTTCATTTACCTTGGGTTCATCGTGAATTAAATCACAAATAGTCCCTCCATTAACCTTATCTTCTACTACTGCACTATCATCATATTTTTCCCATCTCACATTTTTACCATACACAATTTCCCTTTTATTAGCCTTATGGGATTCATCTCCGATTGAACCACAGATAGACCCTCCGGTTTTACCATTATCTCCTTCTGCTATATTACCTTTATGTTTATCCAATCTCAAATTTTTGCCATCATCCTCTTCTGCTAAATTGCCCTTATCTTTTACCAATCTCACATTCTTACCATACATCGTTTCCTTTCTATATACATTAGGAGGTTCATCTCGAAACCGATTACGGACAGACCAGCCATTATTACCCGTATCTTTTTCCCATCTCACAATTTCACCAGACCCATAATTTCCTTCATTTTCCTTAACGGGCTCATCTCGAATCGGATCTCGGATAGGCCCCCCGTCACTACCCTCATCTTTCTCTCCAGAATCTCCTAGTTTACCATTAGTCCTTGCTTTATTTCTCTTCTCTCTGACAGTTTTAACAGACTCCATAGCCTTAAGATAATCGTCGAAAGACGGCTTAAATTCTACCTCATAACCCACAACCGGAGAAGAAGAAGAGTGAGCCCTGATCGGAATCAAGTTCCGATTGAACCTCTTCTTCTTCTTCTTCTTTGAGACGAGGGCAATAACGGGTCGAGCCGATAGTGAATTGAGCAGGTAGAGTCCATTAGGTTTAGGTTTTTCAAAGAAGCTAGTACAGATATGAGTGTGAGTTAGGGAGATGAGAGCAGAAGCTGTAGACATTAGAATAGTATTAGATGCATATATATATATATATATATATATATATAATTGCTGAGATGGTGGTGGCGAGAGGGAGGTCGCCGGACTGGGACTGGGACCAGAACGAGTGATGAGAAGATTTAACAGAGGGACAGAGAAAGGTGAAAAGACGAAAGAAACAAAAGATAAATATGTGATGCGGGCATGTACGGATAGGGGTGAGCCAACATTGATTTTAATCCCATTTCAATCCAAAAATCCGAGTGAATTATCCGGAAAAAAGTATTGATTCTGAATTACATTTTAAGTTCTTAAAATTTTTGGATATGATAATTTTTTATTCGGAATTGGAAATCAAATATAAAATTTTTGAATTTTTCAAATTTTTCTAAAAATTCAAGTTATTTTAGTTTTTATATATTATTTATTTGATCTTGTGTGCCAAATTATAGGGTATCTCGAATTTTTCGAAATAATTTCGGATCGGAATCGGGAGTTTGCTATAAAATTCTCGGAAATCCCATATTTCCCAAAATATTACTTTTTTAATTTTATATATTATTTATTTAGCCTTATTTATTCCAAAATTTTGGAATTTTTCGGTTTCAGGATCGAGATTTGACATATTTCTGGTTTCAGTTTCGGTTCGGCTCCTTATTTAGTTTGGTTTGGGATGAGTCCCTTTTTTTTAGTTCAAAAAATTCGACAAATCAATTTCGGTTCGGGAAATTTATGAAACCGCACCGTCGCTCATGCCTATGCACGGACGGTAATTATTACCACATTTTGATTTTAGAACATTTATTTAATTTATATATGTAACACCCCCTGAATACACATAATACAATATTGTCCGCTTTGGGTAAAGTTATACGTGCAGCGTTGACACTTCCCAGGGAGGTCACCCATCCTAGGATTGCTCAAGCACGAGCATGCTTAACTTTGGAGT
>MKEJ01070172.1:0-12629 GCA_001753735.1 Embelia ribes | reverse complement strand
TACCAAAATATTAATTTTTATTTTATTTTGAACTTTCAATTATTTATTGTTTCTCTTTCTATTGATATTTCCAAATATTAACATATAAAACTGTAATTTTGACGAATTACAATAAACTATAAAATAAATTCATAGAATTTCATAAATTAAAATTTTATAAATATATTATGTCTCCCTCCTCAAATTCCTACCCCGCCCCGCCTAAGGACCGTACATTACATTACATTATCATGCGACCTATGCAAATCCCTTTTTCTTTTTCTACGACAAGATGAATAGATGATTTTCCATGTCAAAACGAAACTAGAGTTTTTTTACATTCGAAGGAGAAAATACATTACCTAACCTGTCCCCAACTCTGAAAGTTTTGTTGTTGGCCCAATTTGCATAATCAAAGTTTGGTCTCCACCCACCATCATCACCCACAATGTACTCCACTGCGAAGGTGGTGGTCGGGAAAACAATCGCCGCCACAACGGCCACGGTTAATAGGGATTTTCTAGGCATCAAGAAAATTTTCATACAATGAAATGCAAAAGGGAAAGAATAGATTTGCTTGTCTTTGTTAAGCATAGCATGACACTCCGGTTTATATATTTTGCAAAGGTGAGAAATTGGGTAGATACAAAGCCGTTAAAGCATTTTTGCATCATTCAATTTGTGCCCATAATAGAATGATTCAGTACATACTTGTCCTTATGGCCTCTTAATATTATTAAAACTAAAAAATTGGGAAAGGTTGATCATTAAATAAATAACTTTATGGCGTGACATTCTTATTTCTAGAGTATCCTTATTTGTCCTATATATAATGCAAAATCGGAACCCTGCAATGTTTTATCGAAGCTCTCGTTACAAACTACTAAATCCACAAAAGAAAGTTTGATTCAATACCACCTTGTCAATTTCCATAAACATGTTTACCACTTTTAGCCAAATCATCGTATAACAAAATAACTAACTTCATAGCTCACAGTTAGTATGTTTTCATGAGATGGAGAAATAACAAGCTAAAACAAAACGATTTAAACTAAATAGAACTATTAAACACAATCAATTCCATTCATTGAAAGTACACTAAAAGAATCAATGCATTTGAGACGGAACAAAAGAAAATAATAACCGAAGAACACTAATCAAATGGCCTTCCAACTAAAGTTGAGGCAGAAATACATTGAAATATTAGGGTACACTACGCCTTCCAAAAGTGAAGGCCAAGATACAAAGACAAAACAAGACAGAACAAACACTACTAAAAAAACTTCAACCGAAAACCAGTTGTTTAATCAGAAACAAATAATACATGTATCATAAATTAAGAGTGGGTAAGAGTGAACTGAGCACAATAAGGCGGATCATTTTACTTGGCACTAGCGAGCTGGGTGCGGATGAGCTTAGCTGCAGCAACCATGTTTTGTAGAGCTGGCTTCACTTCAGTGTACTTTCGGGTCTTGAGCCCACAATCAGGGTTAACCCACAAGATGTTGGTCTCAAGAACTTGGAGCATTTTGTTTACCCTATCGGCAATCTCCTCGGTGGATGGAATCCTAGGAGAGTGAATATCGTACACACCGGGGCCGATACCTGCACCGTAGACCACTCCCTCACGGAAAACTGAGAGGAGCTTCTCGTCAGAGCGAGAGTTCTCGATGGTGATGACATCAGCGTCCATGTCGATGATGGAGTGGATGATGTCGTTGAAGTTGGAGTAGCACATGTGGGTGTGGATCTGCAATTCCAAGTAAACAAGATAGTATTGAGTTTACACAGTTTGAAGGGGAAAAAAGAAGCATCTTTTTTTCTTTATCAAAAAATGAAACGGAAGCAATAGTCCTAAGAACCTGGGTGGTGTCCTGGACACCGCAGTTGGTAATTCTGAAGGAGTGGACAGCCCAGTCCAAGTAGAATGCTTCCTCGGACTTCCTTAGCGGCAAACCTTCCCTAAGGGCAGCTTCGTCAATCTGAATAACAGTAATGCCAGCCTTCTCAAGATCTTCTACTTCATCCTTAATGGCCAAAGCAATTTGATAGCAGGTCTCAAATCTGAAAATAACATTATATCGCACGTCAAAACTCAGTCACCAATACCTGAAGAGACCAAAACAATGAAGAACAAAGATTTTTTTTTATCAATCATGGGTTTTCTAAAGTTCTTATTGGTAGGCACCTGGGCTGGTCATTTCGGACAAAGGACCAGTTGAGAATGGTCACAGGGCCAGTAAGCATTCCCTTCATTGGGCGAGCGGTCATGCTTTGAGCCATTGTGGACCAAAAGACGGTCATTGGCTTTGGGCGGCTCACATCACCGTAGATGATTGGAGGCTTCACACAGCGAGATCCATATGATTGCACCCATCCATTTGCACTGAAGGCAAAGCCTGACAATTGCTCCCCAAAGTACTCAACCATATCATTTCTCTGAAAACAGAAAAAAGAGAGCATACATAAGATATAATTTAAACTTTATATAACCTCAACTAAAGAAGCAAAAGGTGGGGGACAACAGTCTTGAACATACCTCTGGCTCTCCATGAACCAAGACGTCAATATCAAGCTCTTCTTGGATCTTGACAACTTTGCTGATTTCTTCCTTAATAGCCTTAACGTAATCATCCTCAGAGATCCTACCAAACCAGCATTGTTAGATAACATACACAGAAACAGGAGAAACAGTAGAAATGAACACAAAAAGAATAAACGAAGTCCTGTACTTTTTAGCCTTGTATTCTCTCCGAACTCTTCTGAGATCCATTGTTTGAGGGAATGATCCAATGGTTGTGGTTGGTAAGAGTGGAAGGTTGAGCTTCTTCTGTTGAGCATCAAGTCTGCCACTAACAGTCGTAGCTCGGCGATGATCAGAACCTTTCAAAGCCGCAGCCTGCAAGGAAAATAAAAATAAAAAGAAGCAAGGCATTCAGATCAATTTTCAATTCACAATAGTTCCTTAATGCATAAGAGAGCTCCACCAAAACTAAGCAGCTGAAGAAAGTAAACGGATCATGCAACTAACAGCTTTTTGAACAGCTTCATTGGTCACCCTGGGGGAGGACTTTCTTGAAGCCTGAGCTTCAGCATTAGCGGTGAAGAAAGCCTGCACATAAAAAACTAAACCACTTAGTTCTTGACATTAATCACAAATAAAAGGCACGTTAATGTAAGAAAGAAGCTATTAACAAAATATGCACCAACAATTTTCAAAAACGTAATGCCAAAAAAATGGCAGCAACATGTGCATTTTACGGTTCATTTCATTTGAGCAATAAGATATACCTCATCCTTTTGGCAAGCCAGAGCATTTGCCAAGGCGTTCACTTCAACAACCTTCTGGGCAGCAAAAGCCAACCATGACTTCAGTTCTTTGTCTAGCTTAGTTTCATTAACCAGATCCACAGGGGAGTGGAGAAGCGAGCATGAGGTGGAGACCACAAGCTTGTCTGTATAAGAAAAAGATAACCTTTTTAAGAAAAAGTTGACCACTGCACTCTTTTATTAAGGAAATATTTGGTATGTGTTACTCCATGAATGGTCAACAATCCAGAATTCACCATAGAAAATTCAGTAAAAGCTACCTTTCCCCACAATGCCCTCAAGGGACTGTAACAAGTTGAGAGATGCCGCAAGATCATTGGCCCAAATGTTTCTTCCATCAACCACTCCAGCAAACAGGTACTTGCCAGATGGAAATGACCCCTTGATCAAGTCAAGAGTTTGTGCTCCTCGAACCAAGTCAAAACCAAAGGCAGTGACACCCTTAAGACTGGTGAGCGTTTTATATGCTGCAGCTGGAATATCAGCAAAGTAGGTCTCGACAAGAACATTGAGGCCAGACAGAGAAGATTCCAACTCAGAGTAAGCTTTAGTGAATGCTTCCAATTGATGAGATTCAAGATCCTTCACAAGGGTGGGCTCGTCAAACTGGATCCATGATGCACCAGCTGCCTTTAGCTCAGCCACAACTTCCCTGCTCGGAAAATATTCATTAGAAAAAAATTTAGGAATATATTTCAAGTAATATGCGAAATGAGTGAAGGAGATGAAAGGTAGATCCATTTCGTACTTGTAGATTGGAAGAATTTTGTCTAGAAGGGAAAGAAGATTGAATGATTTCTCAACACCCTTGGCAGGTTTTGAGAGCAACAAGTATGAAACAGGGCCAACGAGGACAGGGACAGTATCAACTCCAAGCTGCACAAAATAATACATTATGATTCAGTCACGGAGTAATAAAATGATGCTAGAGAACATACTGCCCCAACTACATTAAATTAAAGATAAAAAAGAAACCCGGTTATATCAAATGAATCTTGAATCATACTTCGCTGTCAGGTTGGTGATTACCGTCATGTGTCATATCCCCCAAAATTTTATATCCCCAGAGAAAAAATAACAAAAACATATCCCTGCCCCCATGGGTTTGACAGTAAAATGAATTCCGGGAAACCAGCTCCGGCACAATGAAACTAGCAACGAAATAGAGGTATGCCAACAGAACATATGTTTATTTCCCTAAAATCCAAGAGGACGCATTGATGCAGCAGAAGAAGCAGATTCAAAGGTAATTGGTCAAAATTCATGGAAATACAACAAACAGCACCAACTTTAATTTTCAAAAGGAACATTCATCTGCACATTCACAAGGTTGAGTGTCTGCTCATATAGAGATGATAAGCCATAAATTAAGAGAAGAAACATACCGCCTTGGCTTCCTTGTACTCGTCAATGGCCTTATGAGAAGAATAAGAGAACTTGACATCAGGACCCAACTCAGGGACAATAAAGTGGCTGCACCAATAAAACAAGATATTAAACATTGGTACAAATTTTAGTTTCCAAACAGCATCTTTCTTTATTTCAACAGGTTAGTCACTTACTAGTTGGTGTCAAACCACTTGGTCATCTCCATGGCGGGCACAGAGGCATTACCTCTGGCCATGGAGAAGTAGGTGTCGAACCCAATCTCGCCACCTGTCCAACCGTATCTCGGGGGAACAGCTCCAAGCACTGCTGTAGTGTCAAGGACCTGATCGTAGTAAGAGAATGTGTTGCTGGGGATAAACTTGATGCCAGCACCAGACATCTGCTTCCAGATCGACAACCTCAAATCGGCCGCCACCTTTTTCAAATCATCAGCACTGCTCTTCCCATCCCAGAAAGACTCTAGTGCGAACTTGAGCTCCCTCTTGGGACCCATGCGAGGGTATCCAACAATGTGGGAGGCCATTTCTCTGGAATGAACCAAAACCAAAATTCAGTTCACTTTGATTGAAACAAGAAAACAACCCTAACACACCTAACCCATAAGCTACGCATACATATCATATGCACTCAATCACATGAAATGGGTAATGAGAGTAACAATAATGTGAGAAACAGTATGAGTGATGGAAAACTATAACTTATCATCAGTTTCTGACCAAATTTAAAGTTAACATAAAACCCAGTGTCATTAAAGGCGCTCTGGACGCTCGCCTAGGCGCCGGGGTGAGGCGAGGCAAGGCAAGGCCAGGCTTGAAGGCCTGGAGAACTCCAAGCGAGGCACCATTAAAAAGGCGTTTCCTAGGCGCTGGTGCTTTAGGCGCTTGCCAGTGAACACAAATTTTACTAGAAATACACGACATACTTGAATTTTTTTTATTAAAACTAAAACAAGTAGCTTTGATTTTGTCAATAAATCAAGATGTGACGAGAAGAATTGAGATAATATAATTTGAAAATCAATATCAAGGTATTCTGCCATCAAAGAGAAGGAACCATATCCTATAAATATAGCGCCTCACTTCACTAAGGCAAGTGCCTAGTACCTAAGGCGGTTAGGGATTTTAGCGCTTCAAAGCACCAAGAGCCTTTAACAACACTCACAAAACCCTTTCAATTTTTACTAACATAAACTTGATAAAAAAACATTCATCATGTAGATCTTCTTTTCTGAGATTTTTCTTTATTACTCCCTCCAAGGAAGAAGGGAGGATCAAATCATTTTTTTATGTGAGTCTCTCAAATAACACTCTAAACATTTGATTAATTTTAAATTTGATCGGACAATTTTGATATAAAAAACTATTTTCATGCAAAATACTATATAAATTTAAAGCCAATCCAATAATTAAAAGTGTCTTGTAAGGGAATCAAATTAAAAAGGGATTTGAACACCCCTTAGTCCAACAAACATAGCATAAAGGGAAGCAAAAAGTGTCAATAAAAAAGGAAACATAATTAAATGATATGGCACAATAGCCAATGCATTACCGTAGACCAATAAACAAAAATCAGTGCACCATTAAAAAGCTTATAAGAAACCAGATCCATTCATGTAAACATAAGAGAAACTTATATATACACACATATACTATTTACAAAGAGATCTCAAGTGTAAATGCAATAGTATACATCTTCTTGCGTATATAAAAATTATCTCACCTCACTGCATTCATTCTAATCGCAACATTTGTCCGCACAATTAATTGACATGCGTCCCATAAATTTAGGATTTAAAATAATAAAATTTACCATATTAAAAATTATTAAAATTATGTATCCCATGAAACAAGAATTTAAAAAAAAACTTATCATAATAGAAATTATTAAAATTATATGCATATATATCTACTTACCATGGTATAACGTATGAAAATTATTATATACATAAATACCAATTTACCATAAAATAAATTAAGTTTCATATAAGATCAAAAACAACCTCAGTATGTTTATATATATAAATTTACATAACTATTAAATAACTAATAATAATAAAATTACTAAAATTATATTTAAAAATCAAAATATTATCAGTAAATTAATATTTTTATAAATTGATTTATACCAAATTCAGATTTTCATAAAATTTTAAAATATTATCCTAATCAACATTAATTATTTTACTTACCTAAAATTAACTTAAATAAATATTAAAATTAAATTAATAAAATAACTAACATTTAAATGATACAAAAAAAAGCATGGTACATACAAACCGCGCGCATCGCACACTGTTAAGTATTCCAAAAAGTGTCCTTTTAGCACAGATCTAAAGTACAGCTACTACCGACAGATATCTACAGTCAACGGATCTACAATTATTATATATACTAAAATTATTAAATACCGGATCTAAATACTCGATCATCATAATTTTCTAAATGAATGGTGGCTTCAATCCCAAAATAACAACTGTTTTAAATCGGAATCGACGGATCTAAATTAAAACTAATCATACAGTTAAAAAATTACTAACCGACAGTGTATTAGAGCCCTAATCGATAGTGCATTAGAGCCCCGTAGCCCTAATTCACTAGATCTACCAACAATTCACCAATTAATTCAGATCAAATGAAATTAAAACGCGAAATAGCACAAACTTGATCCAGTACAGTACCAAATGATCCGAAATATACCTAATTAAGTGCTTAAGGTAAGCAATTTAGCGGATCTAGCCAAAATAATTGAAGAAGAGAGAAAATGAGGACTATATAATCGAACAGAGGTGTATTAGAGCCATTAATTATTAAGCGATAAATGAGGTAATGCGAGAGACAGACCGCTTACCTTGAGGAGAGAGAGGGTATGGGATTGGAGCAGAGACGATTGGCGAGAGAGAGAGAGAGAGAGAGAGAGAGAGAGGCTATGACACGAGTTGGCAAGTGAGGGGTGAGTGGTTATTTATAGAAAAGATCAATGGGGAGTGGGTGGTGTTGGTAGATCTGGACTTTTGGTGAATTGTCCGTAAGCATTACCCATCAGCTGCGCTATTTAACCTCCTATCCTTATAATTTAAAAAAAAAACACAAAAACAAGATCACATTAGTGACTTCGTAACTATTTAAATTTTCTAATTTAATTAAATACGGGAGGAAACGGAAAAATAAGCGGCGATAGATATAAGATATCGAAAGAGACAAAGAATAAGAAGAAAAGAGATAGGATAAAGAGAGACAAAGGGGGAAGGAAAATAAGGAAATCAATGTTTTTCTTGGAGTAAACATATATTTTTGTATTATTGTTCAATAGAATTGAAGTTTTGTTTAGAGATATTGGTAATGTACTTATTTATATTTTCAGCTCTAAATACTGTTGGAATAACTAAAGTAGAAGTTTAGGAAATAAAACTTGGGGATCTGGTGGGGAGATTGTGGATAGTGGTTGAGTAGGTTTTAGAGATGCTGAGTGTATTAGAGCATTTGCATCATTTTTTAAACCAGATTCTCTAAAATACAAAAAAAAACAAGTTTTATCTCTATTTTACAAAATTTCTATTTCTCAAACTTTGTATCAGATTATCTATCACATTCTCTACTGCATTAAAATATTATTTTCATATCTTTAACTATTCCACATTTAAAATTTCACACATTACAATACATTTAATTATGAAATAAGGGGATAAAAAAATTTAAATAAAAATTTTCAATAAAAATTTATTTTATTAATAATAGAAATATAAATAGAATAAAAACTACTATTTCTTAGCATTAAACATCAAATTTTTATAATATAAAATTTAAAATTATATTTTAATAAATATATAATTTAAATATTAAAATTAAATTCAAGTATGTGTTTATTATATAATTTAAAAAATAATATTTTAACATAAATACTAATAAAATTATAATTATTTATTATTTAAATATTAAAGTTATTTTTTATATACTTAAAATTTTAGTTTGTATGTCATATTTAGTAGTTTTAAGCTCAATAATTAGTTTTTAAATATTAAATATAAATTTAATTTATAATTATTTTAAATTTTTTATTATATTTTTATTTTTAATTAATAAAAGTAGCGGAGTGGGTGAAAAGAGAATATATCAACATTTTAAATATAAAAATGTGAAATAATGTGACATGATCGAGAATATATTAGTTTTATATATTTAAATAATGAATAGTAATTATTTAGATTTGGATAATCACTCTAAAGATTCTCCATTTTAGGTAACTACTGGGTAATGTGATGCAGGATCAAAAAATAGCATTGCCTAAATCTTGATTGTCTAAAATAGGGAAGTAATCCTTTGTTGACCCAAGTTTTAATTAAATATATTTTGATGATGACAAATGAGTAAGAAAATAAGGTTTAATTTATGTTCGTTAGGAGACTAATATTTGAGTAAATTTGTGTGAATGTACAAATTGAAAAAAAACAAATCGTGAAGAAGTTGAAACCTAAATGACATATTTCAATCAAAGCGGTTCATCTTAGCTCATAAAACCAATGAATGGCTACAAAACATGCCTACAAAAATAAATCAACTAACTACAAGTATCATGTTTTGGTAAATATCCAATTCAAAATGTAAGAGAACCAAAATGAAGAAAAATAATTCAAGGGCTCAAAACGTTACTGTTCAGTAAAATTGGCATATCTCCTAGATCGTAAGTCCAATAAAAGTTTATGTACCTTTCTGGAAAGGTAATTCAAAAATCTACAACTTTTGAATTTAGATAAAGATCAAATTCGAAGCAAAAATAGGTTAAAAGTTTGTGTAACGGTACACAATATGTATGTAATAGTACACAAGTGTATAATGATATACATAGCAATGGTAACAGCATCCAGAACATCTAGAGACTTGGTGTACTGGCAGAGGAATGTGATGCAAAATTTAGGGAATATAAAATTTATGGAATATGATGCAAATACTCTGAATTTGTAGCTCATGCAATAAAAAACTTAACATTATTAGTTGATAAAAATTATATCCCAATATTTGATATAAAATTGAGAACTTGTTTATGTTTTAAGTTAAGTCACTAAATCTTTCGTGTGTAGGTGATTCTTCCACTTCTAATCCTTACTTTCGCTCCCGCTATCACCATTTTTAAACTATGAATTTGATTGTCTCTCGTTCTCGTTGTCGTTTCTGTTCCCGTTCTTCCTCCGCTCTGGATCTGTAACGTGGTAAGTTAGGTTTTAAGTCTTGCCGGTCAAGATCAATTTATTCAAACAAAACCCTATGCCTATGTAAGTAGTATAAATAACTCAAATCAATTGTTAAGTTAGGCATTTGGATCGTGAACTTTTAAATTAATTCCACCAAAAACTTAATGACACTACGTTTGAATTCCTATTAGACTAGTCCATAGAAAATAGACACAGCCAATTTTACTAATAACTACAGCTTTTGACTACTTTAATTTATAGAAATTTTTTATATCACCCAATTCCAAATGAAATATGTTGCTTACCGACTCTTTGTGGCTGTAGTGATCTGGCAATAGACACTAAAGTCATAAAATATATCCCACTTAAAATATTTTTAACTAGTCAAACATACAAAAAGTATTCTAAGAAATTTTAAAATAAAAAACAGTACTTTGAAAAATTGTCATTATAAAAAATATATACGACATTAAGTGTTGATTAGAGACGTGGGGAAGTTTTATTTAAAAAGCTTAAAAAAATGTTCCTCATCAATAGACACTAATACTAACATTTTTATTTATTTTTTAACTAAAAGTATTTAGTTACATGGTGAAGATTCAAACTCACGTGCAATATGTAAGATATTAACAGTTTATTACTTTTCCAAATTGTGCAGCTCGTCGGCCATCACCATTAAAAAACAAAAAAAAGGGAGATTTTAAGTCCAACTTAAAATAATATATATTTCCAATTTCTCATCCTTGTGGCTCTTTTAAGTATAGAGACGTAACAAGTATCTTTGAACTAAAGAAGTCCACATTTCCAGAACCTAAATAACTGAAAATTCAAAATAATGTTAATATTAGCATTTATGCCTCCTATTTTAATTGTGTGTATCCAAAAGTTTGGACTTTTAATCTCGATTGTTGTGATTCATTCAATTACATTCGGTCTACTCTACAACCGCTATAAAGTGGTATGCTATGTATAAGAATTGCATCATAATTGAAATTTTGATACTTACGGTTGCAAAGAATCACTACAAGAAAAATCCGGATCAGCAACGGAATATTTTGTTACAGAATCCGCTGCAAAAGTGTCTCCAACAACTTCTGCAATGAAAAACAAGTTGTGGTTATTTAGCCTGTAGCTGATTTTTTTTCGTTGCTAAATTTGCTTTGCAAGATCCATTGCTAAATAGCCGTCACAAAATCTATAGCTAAATTTCCGTCGCTAAATCCTTTGCTAAAGTTCCATAGCAAAATTTGTCAATAAATTCACGTTGCAAATTCTGTTGCTATATTTCCGTTACAATTATAATATTAAAAAATAATAATAATTTAATTTAAAAAATAAATAATAAAATAGTCGTTGGAAATTCCATTTCTAAAATTGTTGCAATTTTACCAATAAATTTTCATTTACCGTTGCAAATATTATTTATGATAATTTTATATTTTTAATACCAGTTGCCATTTTCGTTGCAAACATACGAAAAAAAATTGAATTCCTCCATCTACCATGCCATAAAACAAATTAATAAAAAATAAATATTAATTAATTTCTCCATTGAATCAACATAAATGAAATAGAAAAAATATTGTTCTACATAATTAAATACAAATAATATTGTTCAAAACGGTAAATAATATAAAAACAAATTTGTTGAGAGGGGGATTATCAAAAAATGACGAAATAAATTCGTCATCCGTCGGGGACCTAGGTGGCGGCGGAGGGGGCAGGAGGGTACCAATTTGCTGAAACAACATATTCATTGATTCCTGCATGTATGAATATTGCCAATCATTCTTGTGAAGTTGGCGTCTCAATGCAGCTGTCTCCGCATTGCACCTAGCATTCTCAACCTTATGCTCCTCCCGCATCTTCTGTATCGTCTCTTCTTGCTCCTCGATTTGCGCCTTCGCGCCTGCAAACTAGAAGACGGGGCATGATAACGTGCGGTCAAAGAGGTAACCGTCGCCCCATAAAAAGCCGAAGCATTGCTGCCCAAACCGTAAAGCCGCTCCGTGACTGGGCTCGCCGACGGCATCATAAAATACATTATATTGGTCAATGGGCCGAGAGTCATGGGTACCAGACAATGGCTGAGACCTCTCGGTGGTCAACTCTATGTATTTATCCTAAATAAATTAAAAAACCAATTAGTAAACAAAATGCGAAATATTAAATAATATTAAAATAATTATTAGTAAAAAAAATATAATATTTAATTCAATTTTAAAATAATGAAATAAAGTAAAAAAAACTCACCCTAACGGTCGATGCTTTTTGGCTGGAGAACGTCATACCGTTGTTGGATTTGGTGTGCGTGTGGGTAAACACGTCAAAAGGATCGCAAGGTTGACCCTTCTTCCGCTACAAATACAGGCATATTAAACGTTATTAACTTTGGTCAATAAACTAAAATTTGCTGAAAATAATAAAAATTTTAACTTACTAGCCGGTCCTAGTGAGAATAGGTAGAGATTGAACCACCAAACTAAGTGTCCCATTCACCCTTATCGCGATTGGCCTTGTTCCTGGCCGATTCTGCTGTAGTCTCGGGTTCGTCCCAGTATCAGAGCAGCTTCTCTCATTCCTCATCCTTTATGTACTCGGGTTTAACTGGATTTCTCTTCATCACTGCAATAAACTGCCGATATTTGTCGGCAGCTCGGGAAGTGCATGCGCATCTTACCCGCCGCTCCTTCTCCTCCCCCTAGTCCCAAATAAATTACTTCTACAATGAATTAAAAAAACCAAT
>MKEJ01070171.1:0-14866 GCA_001753735.1 Embelia ribes | reverse complement strand
TAAAATTAAATTTCATCAGTGTTTTGTTGGTGAAATTTTTACTAAAAAAATAGATTTCGTGGCTATTTTTTCGGTAAACTTTTTTTTTTTTTTAAATTATTTGGTTGGTGTTTTGTCGGTGGAATTTGTAATATAAAATTAAATTTAGTCAAAATTTTGTCGGTAAAATTTTTAATAAAAAAAATAGATTTCATCGCTATTTTGTCGGTAAATTTTTTTAAAAAAAATTATTTAGGTCGGTGTTTTGTCGGTGAAATTGGTAATATAAAGTTAAATTTAGTCGGTATTTTGTCGATGAAATTTTTAATGAAAAAACAGATTTTGTTGCTATTTTGTCAATAAACTTTTTTTTTTTTAAATTATTTTGGTCGGTATTTTGTTGGTGAAATTAGTAATATAAATTTAAATTTAGTCAGTGTTTTGTCAGTGAAATTTTATGAAAAAATAGATTTTGTCTCTATTTTGTCGATAAACTTTTTTAAAAAAAAATTATTTTGGTCGGTATTTTATCGGTAAAATTAGTAATTTAAAATTAACTTTAGTCGGTATTTTGCCAGTGATATTTTTAATGAAAAAATAGATTGTTTTGCTATTTTGTCGGTGAACATTTTGAATAAAAAATAATTTTGGTCGGTTAAATTAGTAATATAAAATTAAATTTAGTCGGTATTTTGTCGATGAAAGTTTTGATTAAAAAATAGATCGTGTCGCTATTTTGTTGGTGAACATTTTGAAAAAATAAAATAAAATTGGTCAATGTTTAGTTGGTGAAATTAGTAATATAAAAAATAATTTTAGTCAGTGTTTTGTCGGTGATATATTTCGTCGCTATTTTGCTACTTTTCTGTCAAAAAATGATCATTAATCAAAGTAATGAGAACTGCCGATAATTTCAGTGACAAAGTATGTTGTCGGTAAATTTTAAATACCATTTTCGTCGGTAATGTGTTGTTAAAAAAAAATAATTTTCATCGGTATTTAGTCGGTAATTAGTAACACTAACAATTTGTCGGTAAATATTATCGGTAAAACTGTGTTTTCTTGTAGTGTTTGAATAGAGGTTATGGTGATTGGCGCCGTATTCAGGATGACGACGATGATAATTTGTGGAATCGGTGGTGGCATTTAGTGGGGATGGGGAAAGAGATTAGGGAGAAGACGTGGAAAGGGTGATTTATGAGGAAGGAGGAGTTTAATATTTTTTTATAATTTATTTAATTAAATATTTTAATTTTATTCACTATTAGTGTAGAGATTTCATATACCATCGATCTTAAATGGAGACATGTGACTACTTTCATATGCGTGGACCACAACAACTAATGCAGACATGTCATTCATTTAAGCCCACTAGTGGATAAAAATCCATACACAGTTAATGGATTAAAATTAAAATCTTAATCAAATAAACACTTGGAAAGTTTTGATGAGCCTATGGTTTATGGATCCCATACACCATAAATGTATGAAAATTAAACTCATAATTATAATTATAATGCAAATTAAGATAAAGTTAGATACATAAATGATAAATCATTGTCCAATGATCACATGGCCTTGCGCAAGGGGAGAGACTCAAGATGGCCCCCTTTGCAAACTCAATGGCAAACATATTCACACCCCACCTTTGGGGGTACAATAATAAAAATAATTGGTGTGTATTAAAAAAAAAATTGATAAATTCATAAAGAACTAAATATTTTGACGTTAAAATTATTGTTCCTGACATGGCCCTTTTCATTTCTTAAGAGAAATTAGTAATTATGTGCATACACTTAGTAGAAAACGAGTTATAATTTGCATACTAATTAGAGTTTAATGATTGTGCTCGGAACAAATTTCTCTTTCTCTTTCGGAGCCAAGCTTTCGAACTGAAGTCAAACACTCCTTCGCTAGCGCGGTCGCACCTTCCCTTTCCCCTCTTTTCTTGTCAAAGTTATCTCCTCATATTAGCACGAAAAGAAAATTCGAAAACAAAAACTTTGGGGCAGAGACACTATGGGTACTTGCGAATATGCGATATGCATGTGTGTATATTTAATCGAGCAATATGGCTCCTTCCAAATTTTGAAATATCGTCATAACATTCCAAAATATGTTTTTGATTAGGGTGTGTATATATATGTATATAGTGTAAGTAACTAATCGTTCCACCTATTAATTCGTTCAACCTGCTAGAAACACAGTGGAAGAAGAGTGTTAAATCAAATACCTCCGATTCAAATAGTTCCCGGCCTAAACTGTAAAACCGAGCGCCTTACCGAACAATTTTTACCATTTTTTTCTCTCCCTCGAAATAGCAAGATTAACCGATACTTTCGATGAAATTGTCCTTATATTATCCAACATCACTGTCTATGTTATGTACTATCTCTTTCTAGCTCTCTTTGTGGTCCTTCAACTTCTCCCTCTTTATAACCCCCTAACCAAATTCTTGATTATGCATATTATCTTGCATTGCCTCTTACTTCTATAAAAACACCTTCTTATTCTTCTCTGCAAGCCTACTTTTCTTCTTGAACAGACTTGTTTAACTAACTAATTATCTTCGTAACTCAAATTTAATAGAAAATGTCTGGCAGAAGATCGAGCAGGCAGTCGTCAGGGGGTGGCTCGAGGATCACGGATGATCAAATCGCCGATCTTGTCTCCAAGTTGCAACAAATTCTTCCTGAGATTCGCACTAGGCGCTCCAACAAGGTTCGCTCTCTTTCTTTCTCATCTGGTAATTACGTGTTGTCACATTCTTCTGAATGTATTATCCTTTTTTTGAGATATTATATTATTGTTTTGATCACACACTTACTCTGTATAAAATTTGCAAATAAATGAACAGATGTGAGAGTAAAATACAATGCTATGCAGTCGTTAAATAACGTCTCATGATGACGTTAAATATGTGGCTCTTTATCAACCCATACAAAAAGTGAGTACTAAATAGAATTAACTTGCAGCAATCGTTATACTAAAACTCAAGCTTGTTAGTAGGGGCAATATTTTATTTTTTTATATTATTCTTCAACACTCCCTTTATATGTGGACCGAACTGATTTTTAAGCATATACATGCAATTTGTTTTTATTTGTTGGTTTCTTTTTATATTTTTCTTGTCAATGTAAATAATTTTTTAAAGGATTAGATAATCAAAACCATGACCTTTTTGTTATTGAGCTCTAATACCATATTAAGTTACCACAATGCTAAAAATTCAAGCTTATTAGTGAATAATTTTTATTCTTTTATATTATTCTTCAACAATTAAACCATGCCGATTTTCTCTCCAACGCCACCTTGTAGAATTAAATCTTACACCATATTAGTTGAAACGTGATGTGACACCTAAAAAAGTCTCTCTTTTCATGTAAGTAAAAAACCATGCTGCATGTTTCTATATTAATTACCGTATATACTTACACCATTCACCCTTGGCCTTTTTGTTGGTTTCGCATATTTTTAGTATTTATTATGCATGTGCATAAGCTTCCTATTGAAGACTAGTCAATAGAAGTTATCTATACTGGTTCTTATTTATTATTTTTTTTATTTTTTTTTTTTTCACAAAAAAGGTAGAAAAGAAAATCATTTTACATGACTCTTCTGAAAAAATAAGAAAATTAGGGTTTTCTATAAGTAGCCTTAACGGAGAGAAGTTAGTGCACTTGAATAGGAGGTAAGACACATAGGGCTTGTTTGGTTGAAAGCCATAAGCTCATATTTTAATTTTTTCGCTTAAAAAGTAGGATATCGTTTGGTTGCTTAGCTTTTAAGTTAAGTTTATTTTTTATTTTTACTTAAATAAGCTGCAAATTTTATGTCGATGCATTTAGCTTATTTTTTATTCAGAAATAAGTTGATTCATTTGCTTAAAAGTTGCAACCAAACAAATCTAACCTAATTATTTCATCCAATGCAACCAAAACAATAATGAAAAGTGAAAAAGATACAAGGAGGAAGAAATAGAGAAGATCTTCCATAGATTGACTTAAAAAATCTATTAAAGACGTCGTGTAGTCTATTTTTTCCACAACTATGTAGACATAGAAAAGGGGTCACAATTTTGTTGACTTTAGGTCTCCAATGTCACACTAGTTTTGGATTTTCGAAATTTGTATTTTTGCACCTTATTTAGTTATCATGCCAAGATTAACTTAAATGATACATAGTCACACAATGCAAGGTCATTATAGGAGTTTGAATTCACTTTCAATTAAACCTTTTCATTTAGCACTTAGGAGGATATGAACTATCTAAATTGATTATGTCAAATTCTTATATGATTATCTAGAAATGTAATTACAGTAATTAATTTCATACTAATCACAATTTCTATCCGTTTCATTTAATTTTTAATTTCTTTTTTTATTAGGTTCCGGCTT
The DNA here is from genome assembly GCA_001753735.1 of Embelia ribes. Taxonomy (NCBI): domain Eukaryota; kingdom Viridiplantae; phylum Streptophyta; class Magnoliopsida; order Ericales; family Primulaceae; genus Embelia; species Embelia ribes. The sequence goes on along the minus strand of MKEJ01070171.1, from coordinate 10,490 downwards.
CAAAGGTGCTACAAGAGACGTGCAACTACATCCGGAGGCTGCATAATGAGGTGCACGATCTAAGCGACAGACTCTCTCAGCTTTTGGCTTCTTTAGATAACGAAAGCCCTGAGGCTGCCATTATCAGGAGCTTAATCAACTAGCTATACTAATTACGTACCCTTAAACTACTCCTTAGATTGTTCTAGCGCTGTGCTCGCTAGTTCAATTATCGATTTCTAGTTCAATTGGCCATGGGTTAGAATGTGGTTACTACATAAGTTTTAGTTACATGCAAGGGTTAATAATGGTTTATACCAACAAAGCCTCATGTAATTATGTATCCGGATTAAGGATAAGTACCGTGAAATCCCTTTATTATTGTTTCCTTAAATCTAGTAGTATACATAGACTTCCCTTAATCACTGTTTAACAAAAAGTACTAGCTATGCTTTGATTAATTTAATTATTAGCTTAGACTAGCCATCCATGTTTTTCCAGTTTAGATTTAGATTATTTGATCTATGTTTCTTAACTCATACACACACAAAACCCAAAGATAGGAATTCAATATTTATTTTCTATTTTTCTGAAACAAATGTCAGCTTCATAATTTATCAAAATATATAAACAAAAGGCAAAAAGCACAAAAAATGATGAAACTAATTTGTTAGTATGAGAGAATAAATCCGGACCCGAGACATATTGGGCCTATAAACTTGTAAAATGCTTTGATAAATTTTAATTTATCACAAATTTTAGCAATTTTAATTTCTCCATAATATCACAAATTTTAACTTAATCGGTGTATAGATAGCTACATTAAATTCTTCATATAATTTTAACTTAACAAAGACAGCAAATTAATTATGCATGTTTGGATCAACATATAGACAGCTCCATTATTAAATGTGGACACATGAATTTGATATTTTATGTCTGCTTCTTCTCTGGCATGCCTTCATAGTTGATTAAGACACTGATTCGTATAAAAGGAAGAAATTAGCTAGAAAAATATATATAATACTATACAGAGAAATTGGCCCAAATATATATAAATGGACATAAAATAATAAGGTCACCTTCAATATGATGCAATCTTTATTATCTGAGCGCTGAGATAATTAATTAAAGTCAATAGATTTTAAGTAGCTATCATGTTTTTTTCTTTGTCTTAACTTTTTTTAAGTTGAGAAACGAATTTATACATTGGGGTCAATATTGCAGAGTTAGGTTAAAGTTTTAAAGTTTATTCTTTACTATGTACGAACATCTTTTGCCATGACATTAATTGTCACATGAATAACATTCTCATCATATTTCTCTTTGTTATATATCGTGATTTTTCTTATACAATTGTAGTTAAATGAACACAAAATAATATAATTAGTAAGATAACTTTTAATTTAAGTAATAGCAACTAAAAATTGAGTTACAAGTTTAGGGTACATTATTCATAGTCTTAAGCTGTACATTAAAAATATACTAAAACAACATTTGCTTGATATTATTAAGGATCTTCACATGAGATGAGAGAAATAAAACACCTTCATATTTGCTAAATTTTGAATTTTATGAACAACGATGACATGGAAAAAAGTGTGACAGCTTCTTGCTTAGCTTATTTTTGTTGTTAAGTTGTTTTCAGGAATTGGTTTAAATCATTACACAAAAATTGCTAAAGTAATTTGTCTGTTTTGTTTTATGTACTTAGAGAAGTAGTGAATACGCAAAAATATTTGTCCAGGAATATCCCACGGAACAATCAATTTAGATAAGGTCGTTTCTATATTTTATGTAAATATGGCGAGGCAATATAAACAACAACTAGAACAAAATAACAAAAAATACAACCAACACAATGATATAACGTAGGAAAACCCTCCAAATCAGAGAATAAAAAACTCACGGAGTTACACACCCTATAAAATTATTCCAAATAATAGAGAGAATACAACAAAAATCATCTCGTGTATATGCAAGGGATGTCAATATCAATTAGATACAAAAGTAAAATCACAAAAATAAAGTAATAAAGAATATCCAAACAATAACCTTGATACCCAACAAAGAACCTCAAAAACAACATCAATTCACTAATCACCAATTATCTCTACAGTCGATTCCTAAAAAAACAATATTTATTTCCTCAAACTCTTAATTACTTTGAGAATTTTTAAAATATTCTTCTCCTTTATCAACAATTAATAACTTCCAGTAACATGGGACTATTCATAAAGAGCCAACCCACTTAGCGGTACACCTAACAACTTTATGAATCTCCTTTATAGCAAATTGATTTTACTCTTCAATTTTTTTCTTTATTGTAATAAAAACACACATTCTGGTTACATTGTTTTACAAATTATATTGGCTTTTGGAGAAGTATAAAAAGAATTGAGAATGAAATTTAAAGAAATAGCTTTGCTAATAATTGTGTTTTTAAGTTGAAAATGCACGGTCTCTCGAATTTATCTTATACACAAGAAGATGTTATGCATATCTCTTATTAATATAAAAGTTGAACCTTCTCCTACTTTTGCTCTAATTGTAACATATGGAGGAATAATTGTTTGACAAATTGTTGCTTAGTTTTTTGATAAGTGGCCGCTTAATCTTTTAACACGTGTTTTCTTAAATTTAATAATCAAAATATAGGAAAGAAAAATATTATATCTTCACTATCTTTACACACACACACACATATATATATATAATCAGAGTTAATCAATCTTGTAAGTATTATTTTAAGAGTTAATTATCAAATAGTACACCAACCTTTTACCTGTTGGCCAATTACTTCACCAACTTTTAAATTTTGTCTATTAGTACACAAATATGCAAAGAATTTTTCCATTAATACATATTTAACGGTATCCGTTCAAAAGTTAGACGGAAACTACCAGCGTGCGTTGCACACGCGCGAATAATTCATTTCACTCATTTGATTTCGAATTCTTACACTTTCAGCCCCAGAATTTAAGTATGCTAATTTCTGTTTAACTTATTTGAACCTTACCAAAAAAATAAAAAACAAATAAAATATATGGTTTAAAATAAAATAAAGATAGCAACTTAAAAATTTATCTTACTTGATATTTAACTTCCACGCTATTGTTTTTTGTTACTATAGCATTTTATCATTTTTTTTTTTTTTTGTGATACCAAATTTTATGATACGAATACATTTAAATATCAATACATTTCCCAAAAACAAATTCTCAAAAGTATGGGAAAGCAAATTACTCTTTTCCAAGTTATAAATTTTCTCATGAATAGTCAAAAGTTACTTTATATAATGAAAGATATATATGGAAAAAAATTGATTCAATATAATGTGTTAATCACATTAATTATTTTTTATAAAATTTACAAAAAAGTAAAAAATCTTATAGACTAGAGGAGTAAATATTTTAATAAATATAAGCAGTAAATGTTTGTTTATAAGAAAAAATCATTAAATGTTATTGTAAAATATTACCATTAAATATTTGTTCATAGGAAAAAATCATTAATTTAAAATTTTATCCTATAGAGTAACATGTGTTCTTTACAAAACAACAAACATGCCATGTCGGAATTTTATATAATAGTATATATTTACATTTTCATTGCCCAAGTTTGCTATCGTTCCTTTGAGCTAAAATCACATCTCAATATAGAAAAGATCAACGAAAATAACCACATCATCTTGAATAATAACTAAAAAAAATTGTATTTTTGAAAATTTGTCATTCTATATTAGGATAATATATTTACGCTTTTTTGCAAATTTCTGTTCACATTTTGACATAATATGATATTATATAACTATTGACAAAGAAAAAGGTAGATTATTTAACAAATAATCTGTATGTAAATTTGTAACCTTTTACTTTCTATTTTAGTTGTATGGATTAATTTGTAAGCAAATTAGTTTCTTGTTGCATCTTTAATATAATTATTGAACACATATATATTTTTAAAAAAAGTGTTAAACTTTATAGATTCATATAGTTAAGGAAGAATCCAAATGGTAAAAACAGATATTTTTCCACGTCTATATGGTTGCCTTGGGTTTCTCTAAATTTCCGTATTTGTGCATCAATTTTCCATACCTTTAATAGAGACTAGCCATTAGTCAATCAGATTGATTCCCTTGCTATCAAAATATGAAGAAAAAAATCAATTTAGTTTGTCACAAATTAATAGGAATTAAAAAATTATAGTAGTTTGACATAATAGGCGTAATTGATGCTTTGATTTTAACCTTCTTCTAATTAAATTTAATTGTAATATCAATTACATTTGTGTGTTATTTAAAATGTGTGATCAAAAGTATAAGAATTCAAATAAAAGAGATCAAAATATAACTTATATTAAGTATATATATGTATTATTTTAAATATGAGACAAAAAATATAACATTTAAAACTAAGGGGATTAAATAGAAATTATCATGTTCAAATTGTCAGGCTGAAAATATAAGAATTCGAAATCAAAGGGACAAAATGAAATTATGCGCGCATGTACAATGCACACTGACGGTTTCCATTTAAAATTTGGATGAAAACCATAAAATGTGTAGAAATTGAAAATTATTTGCACGTTTGTGTACTAATTGTGTGTACATATGTAACGCATGCTGACGGTTTCCGTTCAAATTTTGGATAGAAACCGTTAAATGTGTACAAATTAAAAAATTATTTGCATGTTTGTATTTAATTGGTAGAATTTAAATGTTGGTGTACTAATTGACCAATGGGTAAAATGTTACTATACTAAATGATAATTAACCCTTATTATAATTAATATTATCTTTTTAAAAATATTATTATGAGAGGATTTCCACCTAAATCAAAATTAACAGAATAAAAATTATTTTTTTCTTAAAATATTAGTATAATTTGAATCCATAAAACTGAAATCATAAACAAATGACAAGAAAAATTTAAATAAAAGATACCAAATAATTTTTTTTCCAAAAATAATATCATTAATAATCATAACCTATTAAACCTATTATAATATAATTTCAAACCTAAACTTCTTGAATAACAAAATTTAGTAGATTATATTATTATATTTAGAAATATCGCCATCATATATTCTTTTAAACCTAGTCATCTTTAATATATATAAAACATAAAGTTATAACACATAAATTAAAGATGACTCTATAGACTGTAACAAAAGTATAAGAATTATAATTAGAAAAAAATATTAAAATCATTTATATTGTAAAATTATATAAAAGTTAATCATTCAACTATTTGTGATAAGTTTCCAAACAATTAACTAACACGTGTCCCATTAATTTAGAATTTAAAAAAAATAAAATTTACCAAAATTGAACCCAATAAAACCTAATATTCTTGAACAATTGAACTTATTAAAATTATATTTGTTATTTAAAATTATTACCATAATATATTTCTTATAAACCCAATCTTACCCAAAACATATAAAAAAAATTAAAAAAAATTGCCAAAACGACTATTTGCATTGAAGTAAAAGGATAAAATTTATTATTTTGAAATAATAAAATGTATTTATGTTAGAAAGCTATATATGTCAATATCAGTTTGCATATAAAAATATATATATTAAAAAAAGATTAAAATTTTTTATTTATGTTGAAAAATTATGTAAAAGTAGTCCATTCAACTATCTTTCCTAATTTGTAACAAATGTCTGAATAACTAATTAACACATGTCCCACAAACATATGAGTTTTGAATAATAAAATTTATCATAATGCAATTCCACCAAACTAAAACGTATTGGAAAATAATATTTATTAAAATTATATTAATTTATTAGAAATATTTCATAATATATTTCACTAAACGTAATATTATTCTAAGACAAAACACGTAATATTAGTCTAAAACAAATAAAACATATACCATAATCGGCATTCAATTGGAACAAAAGAAAGAAGATTACAATTAAAAAAAAAATGTCAAAATTATTTATATTAGAATACTATATCTTTATCATGCCAATATCAATTTACAAGTACAATTTTATCTCTTATGAAAAGTTTATGATAATATATTGGTATAAAATTTATTATGCAATTTTTATACATTAAATTCATGATATTTGAGTAAAATGCGTATGGTAATTTTTTAAAATTGTTATGAAAATAGTGGATATTGCTCCCCTTAGGCAAATATTCAAAAAACAAAATATGCAAGTAATTAAGTAAATAATGATATAATGCAATTAACAATAATAAATTTGAGTTTAAAGGAAGAGAATTGCAAATGTGATTTTTATAGTGGTTCGGCCAAAAATCTCATGATCCCCTGCGTTCACTCTCAAAATTCTTTGCTTAAGGTTCCGTTAATCACTAAACGAAACAATTACATCAACCGATTAGCATTCTAGGCATTAATCGCTCCACTTGAAATAACCTTTCATGTCTTGTAGTATACCCTTACAAACAACTCACAAAAGAGTCGCAAGGTTTGAGAATAAAATTAAAATTTTACACTCTTCTCTCAGAGATAAATAATTACAAAGTTTAAGAACATTTTTGAGAAGTTTAGCACACTAGAATGATGTAAAAATTAAGTTTGGCTTGGCTTAATTTGGGTTTCAATTGCTCATGAATGTTAAAGTAAGTTTTGAGCTTCCTCTCACTTGATTATGATTGTTCTTAATAATAGGAGGATGAATCCTTGTTGAATTCTTGATAAAAACCTTTAACTGATCCTCTATTTATAGGTCTTGGTGAAGAACTAGCCGTTTATACTAGCCGTTACAAATCGTGAAAAATATGACCATTGAGCAGAATCTAAGGTGACCGTCGGCACTTATCTCTATGACCGCTGGAAGTCATAATCCCTAAAAAACACTCTGAAATCTGGCTCCTATGCACGACACCCGGCACTCATGCATGACTTTGGTCCCTGTAAGTATAACAACCTGGTTGTTTGCAGTCCCGACGGTCCGTAACTTTTTTGATCCTATTTTGCTTAGAATTTAGTCTTCATCAAAACACAAATTGTAGATCTTTGAATACCTTTTATGGAAAGGTAAAGTAGACTTTCATTGGATTTACGAGCTAAGAGATATGCCTATTTTATGAAACAATGTTGTTTTGAATACTTGGATTATTTTTCTTCATTTTAATCTTCTTACACTTTGAATTGGATCTTTAACACAATATGAAACTTATAGATATTTGAATTATCTTTATATACATGTTATATAACCATCCATTGGTTTTATGAATTAGGAGATATGGTCATCTTACCGAAAAATTTTGATTGAAATATGTTGTTTAAGCCTGTACTTCTTCGAGACTTGTTTTTCTTCAAGTTATGTTCTATTTTGATATTGTAATTGACTTTGTATGTTCACACAAATTTGCCCGAGTATTAGTCTCCCAATGAACATAAATTAAACTTTATTTCATTACTCATTTTTTATCATCAAAATATATTTAATTAAAATTTGGGTCAATAGTGTAAAAAAAATTGCAACCACAATATAGTAAATCAATCAAAAAATAATATAATACTGAAGATAATGATTAAAAAAATACAAAATAACATGATTGGAAGTTGGATCGAATAATTTTAAAATAAATAATTTTATGCAATCCGTGTAACGCAGGGGATATACACTAGTATATTTTAAAATATAGCATAAAATGTCAACTGGATTATTACGTGCAAAGCATGTGCACTATTCAAACAAACGAAAAGATAATTATATACTCCCCGTTCACATATTATTGAACATTTTGATCGGTCACCTTCTTTTAGGAGGATTTGAAATATTATAATTTAATAATTAAATTTTAAAAAAATCAAATATATATTTTTTAATATAAAATGATAACAACTTGACATTTTTATATATTAAAATATTAAATTATTATATTTAAAATATCCTAAAAAAAATTTTATAATCAAACTGTGTAATTATTTGTGGATACAAAAAATACTAAAATTACAAATTAAAAATTTTAATACAAAAAATTAGGAAATACCTAAATCCCCTCTTCTGGTTTGGATATCCTGTGGATTGACCTCTACGTTATAGGTTATGTAAAACACTAAGCTTATTCGTGTTGTCATACAAAGTGATTATCGATGGGATAGTTTTTAACTTTATGGTTCCCTCTTAAGTGGAATAATTGGAAGGGTAGAGAATGCTAGATAGGAAAAAAAGAGAGCACGTTTTCATCATCAAAATCAATGAATGTTTGGTACCATAAAGATAAAGTAAAGGAAAGGAAAACAAAACTTATAATATATTGATATAGATGATAATTGTCTCTGCTGTAATTTGGCCCACAATACCACATGCTCGCAACTTGAGTCAATCATATATCTTTTTTTTTTTTTTTTTTGGTTCGAAATCATGTATCTAGTTCAAAACATATATATGGTACATATATTGCCCAATAAATTTTTATTATTTTTTTTTTCAAATTTAGGGTAATGCTTAAAGGTGAGTTGGCCATTGAGATGAAAATAAATGAAAACGGTGGCGTTTCATGCTCTTAGGACAAGCATCCATTTTATTAGTTCATGTTTTCTGAGGATTATTACGTGTACTTAAATAAACGACTTAAACCATCAGAGATTTCACCTTCAAACCAAAATCTCCCTGATGGGTGTTTATCTCTTTCTGAAAACAAAAATGTTATTTGTATGAATTTTCAAACAGTAACTTGCAAATAAATTGTACATATAATGGGAAAAAAACTCGTCAATTTTGCAACGAACTATGAGACATACTAGGAGATCCAACCCGAGCAAAAGAATGATTTATTTGTTTATTTTAATACTATTATTATTATCCTTACCAGCTTTCGAGCATCTCGATTAGTTCTTGGAAAACCATAAGCCCCGTTTCCAAAGCCCCACACAATATTTGTTCAAGGGTTACGTACCCAATCGGTTAATTACCATAGTTTCATCCATAATTCTATAGGATCCAATATTTCAAATTTAAATGGAATAATTCTCAATTTTTAAACAAGGGACATAACGAGTCCTTGCTACGAAGGGGAAGTTAATTTAAATGATGAAAATTTCATTTAGCGGCCAGTATGTGATTTATTTAATAAAATTAGTCTTTTTGCAATTTTTTATGTTGATACGTCTCCCAATATGAGCTCTTTAGGATTTTTATACGAGGAAAAGGTATAGGAGATATCAAATATGCCAAGTTTCTTGAATTTTTTTATATTATTATTTTATTATATTTTTTGACATTCTGGTCAATTATTATTTGACGTTCGAAAAATGGGGACCATTTACATTTTCAAATCTTAGAACTCTTCCTGTTCCAATTGAAACTACAGGAATTAAATAGAACTTGTAATTAATGTATGGGGACCATTAGTGTAATAAATTCTTTATTTAATTAGTACTCCCTATGTTTTCAAAATTAGTCTCATTTTAGAAAAAAAATAATAATAATACGTTTCATATAAGGTATCACTTTAAAAATCTATGTTGTCGTTATTGTGTTTTTCTAATTTTATCCCTACTAATTACTCTCCATATTAATTTTTTTTAGGTGTAATACAATAAAATATTATTATTTTTTATGTAAACTAACCTATTTCATGGTTTGTTTCTTTATGCCATAATCTTTGCCAAACAGCAAATGTCCAAGAAAGTAAGACTTTCTGGCTCATAGCCATAGCATTCAATGAGTTGCACAAAAATAAATCTAGAAAACATATAAAACAAAAACTACAAAAATTGGCCTTCATATCTAAAGAGTCAACAGAATTGATCCAAAATCAGTTGAATGAAAAAGAACCAAAAAAGAAATGTCAAAAGCCACAAAACCCTTTTTATTCGGTTTTTGCTCACTTCTAATGGCCTCGCTATTTGCTCTCTCAGCATCTTTTCAATTCAATGATCCAGGTAAACCCCCTCCCTTTCTATGTATGATTAAAACTCTAATTGACTATATTTGTTAATGAAAAGATCAATGCAGAGGATATAATTACACAAGTTTTTTTATATAGGTTTTTTTCGTTGTAAGTTTTAAGCAAATAAATTAGTTTATTTCTGAATAAGAAAAAAACTAAGACTCATTGATCATCTTAAAAATTTCAATTTATTTAGCTGAAAATAGCAAATAAACTCAACTTAAATACTGAACAACTAAAAAATGATGTTCAACTTTTGGGGAAAAATGACATAATCCTATGATGAATATAATTTATGTTTTCAGATTGGTATATATGGATCCCTCTTTATATTGCTGCTACAATAGTAAATCTGGTAAACGGTGTGGCTTTAACACCCAAGAAAACTTCAAGAACTGCCAGGTCAGCACTGTGGGTTGGGTTGGTGATGCTGATGAAGGTGGTGATTGAGGGAGAGATATCTGGGATTTGGTCTCTGGATATGAGAGAGAGAGAGAGAGAGAGAGAGGCGGCACACTGTTGTAGATTTGGTAGTAATCTTTTATGGTGGGATGACAAAAATTAAATTTTTTTTTTTATAAAAATATGTTTGGCATAGTTTATAAATTAATGATATAAA
>MKEJ01070168.1:0-12252 GCA_001753735.1 Embelia ribes | reverse complement strand
TATGTAATATGAGAGTTGTATATATGTTGTTGTTCTCTATACTTAGAACTATCAGGTGACCCTAATTGTCTGTCATATTTATTTAGCCATAAAAATATGAGAGTGGAGAGCATTGGAGGATCAAGTGACCATGTCTAGATTGTGTGGAGGTTCACTCGAGTAATAGGCGTGTCGGTATGTGTATGTGTGACCATGTATTTTCATTTATTGGTGGTCAATTAGGCTAAGGCTATTGTTGTATATTATTCATGTGACAATTGTATAATGAGCGGGTAATGGTTTAACCTAAATTATATAATAGGAAACTGTTGTATTGAGATTTATGATGAATGTAATAAGAGCATGTGATTACATATAGCGAATGGTGTAATAATTGGCATAATGGTTCATGTCATGGGGTTCCGGATTCCAGGGTATGTTAAATTGCTATAAGAGCTCAAGATTTATGTAAAATCTCAGGAGATTTGGGGGTTGGGTTCAAGTTTAGGAAGTACTTGACTGAGTTGTATCTAGATGATCACTTAGAACTCTGGAGTTGGATGCTTTGCTTGCCCTGGGTGACTTGTATGCTAGTTTTGATTAATACGTGCCACATTCTTTTATACAAGTAATTTGAAGGGACCCGAGAAACATTGATTCTTCGATGAGAAAGGACAACAACTAGTCCTATGATAGTAAGGTTGAGGATGCTCTGTCGGACTATTATAAGACTCCATTGTTGACTAATGTTAGCAAAAGGTTATTGTACTTTTGTTTTATGTTTTTCTAAGTATAGAGTGAATATTTTATTGATTATGGTGGTTGTATTCCATTTTAGATCATGGATAGAGAACTAAGAAGGAGAGCATATATTGAGAGCCGGACGACTCGACGAGGTAGTGTAGAACAGGCGCCCCTTGTCACAGAGAAGCCCACAAGGCGGTATGGATGCCCTCGTGTAAACCGAAATCTTAAGGAAGCACCAGGTCTGCCACTTGAGGCACTGGAGGTATCACTTGATGATGATACCTATGACCCTAGCCTTGATACTGATGACAACTATGGGGTCGTGGAGAGTTTCCTCACAAAGACCAAGCCTAAGGAAGAAGAAGATGTAGCTTTGATAAGTGACCATATTGAGATTCCACCTATAAATCTGACGATAGAAATAGTTAAGGCTGCATTGATGTATAGTATGGTGGACATGCAATAGCTAGCTAGAATTTTGGCTGAACAGACTAATAGGACCATCCGCATATTCGCTGTGCCCCGAATGGGTGGTATTGGGCACACTGAATCCAACGTTATGAAAATTCAGAGGGAGTTTATTTGAAATCCAAAACTCACTTTTGAGGGTGGTTTGGATCTGATGGAAGTTGATACTTCACTCTCAAATATAGAGAATCTGCTCTACCATATGGAGGTTACTGAACCGTATGTGAATGTAAGGGTCTCTCCGATTACATTTCAGAAAGAGCTTGTAGCGTGGTAGAAAGGTCATTGAACGATAACGGGAAATAAAGAGTTGGTGTGGGAAAAGTTTAAATATATTTTCCTCTAGAAATGTTTTTCGGAAATGCAATAGGAAAAGATGAGAGATAAGTTCAATAAACTTGAGCAAGGGGATGATTTGGTTGCGGACTATGCCTTGAAGTTCGTTGCTTACTCTCGTTTCATGCTTGAAGAAGTATTAATAGAGGCTCTAATGGTACTCAAATTTTGCATTGGTTTATGTTCATCCATTCGATGATTGGTAGTGGCATGTAGGGGGGTCATTTTGGAGGAGCTGATCGAAGATGCAAAATAATAAGAGTACTTAAAGTTGGACGATCAACATAGAGAAGGGAGAAAGACTATCCAAAATGGTAGCCAGTCCCAAGGACTACCACTGAGAGATACTAGTACATTCTTCATTGGCCCTAATCAGGGTCAAATTGGTCAAATTGGAATGCTTTGGGTGGGAGAAATGTAAGTAGAACATCGGGTTGAAAGGGTTGTTTTCAGGGACCCTTTATGCAAACCTCTAAAAAATTTTCACCGAAGGTTATGCATCTGAATACTTTTACGAAGGGGTTGGGATGTTGGAGATGCAGGGAGATGGATCACCGAATAAAACAGTATAGAAAAGTGTAGTACTACTAATGCCAAGGCTTTGGACACAGAAGTTTTGAGTACCTAAAGAAGTTGGGACAAGGACAAGTGACCACTGCCATACCGCGAGTCTTGCAAGTAGCTATTGGTGGGACATGAGCTGGAAATGCTCGTAGGAATTACCCGGAGAATGAAAGTAAAACCGTGGCCATGGTATCTACTTTGGAGCCACCAACTAGACTCTACGTACTACAGGCCCCTACTAAACTGTGGGAAACTTTGAATGTTCAAAGTACTTTTCAATTTAAGTCTTTATTGGCTAATGTTTTGTTTAACATGGGTATGAATCGTTCTTTTATTGCCGCAAGATTTGTTCATACTCTAGGGTTGGAACTGGTGTATTCCAACTCGATTATGTCTGTGAATCTGCTATAAGGTACCTATGTTGCTCTGAGTTTCATCTGTCCGTGGTGGTACAATTCTGATATCGGACCATTATTTTTTTATGATCTCATCATTCTCGATATGTTCACATTCAATATAATTTTGGGATGGGCTGATTGTTCACCTGTTGGACTATTATTGGTTGTGAACGACATCTGGTTACCTTGTTTCTAGAACCTGGTATTTCTATTCTGTTTGTGGCCAAGCGAAAGATGTCCTATGCTCTTGTTGGCCCAATAAAAGACACTCTTAATTGTCGTTTTGCGAGTCTATCCATATCCGAAATGGAGGAGGCATCCCCTTTTTTGACTCTGGTGGTTTGTGAGTTCATGGATGTATTTCCTGATATTCTTAGTGGACTTCCACCATGTCATTATGTAAAGTTCTATATTTATCTGATTCCGAGCACAAGCCCAATTTCTATTGTTCTGTATCCTTTGGCACCGGCCGAGTTGGAAGAAATAAGAGCCCAACTTGAGGACTTATTGAAGAAGGGGTTTATATACAAGAGTCAGTCATCGAGGGGTGCCCTGGCACTATTCGTTCATAAGAAGAATGGGTTGATGAGGATATGTATCAACTATTGTAAGATTAATTGGGTGACTATAAAGAATAAGTATCTGTTACTGAGAATTGATAATTTGTTATATCAACTTAAAGGTTCAACATAGTTCTTGAAGATAGACTTCAGATCGGGCTATCATCAATTAAGAATTCGAGAAGAGGATGTTCTGAAGACTGCGTTTTATACTCATTATGAATATTTTGAGTTCTTGGTTATACCGTTCAGTTTGATGAACGCACTAGCCACATTTATGGACCTTAAGAATTGGGTGTTCAAGGCATACTTGAACAAGCTAGTCATTATGCTCATTGATAACATTGTAGTGTTCTCTGCATCAGAAGAACAACATTTAGAATACTAGCCGATAGTAGTGTTAATCTTGCAAGATCATCAATTGTATGCCAAACTCTCCAAGTGTGAATTTTGGTTATAAGAGGTGAAGTTCTTTGGCTATGTGGTTACCGCAGAAGGAGTATTAGTAAGCCCGTAAATGATTGAAACAATTTTGGCCTGGAAACAACCCAAGAATGTGTTTGGCTTTCTAAGGTTAGCAGGGTACTATCGATGCTCTGTGAAGGACTTTTCTCGTATAGTTGCGCCTATGACTCGCCTTACCCGTAAGGGGTCAAATTTGAGTTTTATACTAAGTGTGAAGAGTTATTTAAGAAGTTGAAGATGTTAATAATTACCGCACCTATTCTCATTACCTCGGAGAGGGGTGTGGGATATGTGGTTTATTGTGACACATTCTGGGAAGGACTGGGCTATAATACCCTAAAGATTCTTTAAAATTTTGACCTATTAGTCGACTTATGTGAGCAATAAGTTGATTGCTCAATCAATCGACTGATTTCTTGAATCAGTGGACTGATTCAAGCGGTGAGAGTTTTTAAAAATAGATAAGTGTCCTACTTTGGGACTTGTGTCCCAAACCAAAACCGACCTATATACACTTGAAAATATAGAGAATGTTCAGTAACATTCTCACAATTTCACACACATTAGGAAAAAGAGAGAGATATAGAGAGAGAAAATGTTAGGTTTTGGTCGAAGCCAAGTGCATGAGCGTCAAATTCGAGCTTTCTAGGAATGCTTAGTAGTGTTATCGCGCCCCATTTACATAAGTAAACCTCTGTACCTATGAGCTCATCATTGTAAATTTTCGTAAACGAGGTTTTTAACTCTTATATAATTTAATAATCAAGTTTTATCGCATTTTTGTAAGAATAAACCATGTTTTCATGAAATGTTTGAATTTTTTTCAAGAAGAAGCTATGCATGAAGCTAATTAATGTAATTGAGCCCTTTTAAAAGTGGAATTTAGAGAATAGAATCCGGTTTAAAGCAAGAAAATGAGCTATTTTTAAACTAGACAGGGTAATTAGTCAAATGATTGAAATAGGTAGCTAAAAACTGAACTGCATTTAATATTTTTCAGCTGTAAACCCCATTTCGAGACCCGAGAGAAAGAAATTAGGAAAAACCAAGCTAGACCAACGTCACTTATAGAGGATATCAACTTTGAGGCTTGTTAAAAATTTGTTAAAATCATCAGGTATGGGTTATTTAGGGCAATAGGCCCTACGATAATTAATATATTTTATATCTATGCTATTGCCTATTTGTGTGCATAATTGCGAGGCGTAGTAACATATTTGGCGTGACCATTTGTGTGACCTATATGTAAATAAGAAATTACTTGAGGATAAATATGTTTGTTGCAAGTAAATGCCGAAATTGTGAAATATATAGCATGTTGATATGTATGTGAGTCAATAATATTTGTTGGGAAACACGAGGTGGCATTTTAAAAAATATGTGACATTTCTAAGAAAATATGCCATTTTTATGAAAGTAATTGATGAGCTGGGTTGGCCATTTTATGAAACAAAATAAAAGGCACACTTGGCACAGTGTACCGGAGTGGGAGACAAACCCTTGTTTAAGTATTGTACAAGTCTCTAGCGGGACTTAGGATGTGGAGGAGTACCCACACGTAAACCTTTAAGCATAAAGTTTTGGGGTACATGTTCCCGTGTTGGCATGAAGTGTTTTCTCAAGATAATACTACACCCGGAATATGTGTCGTATCGGTAAATGGTAGTATGAGATGTGTGGATTCTAAGGCGATATAAGTAATATCTTGTTGTTATACTTTAATTAACGTATGTAATATTGTTCGTGAACTAATCGCATATAATTGTTGTTTATCAATTGGCAGATAAAGGAAATAAAGGAAAGGAGGTAGTAGGCACTTAAGGAACTATATCAAAGCAATAGGTGGAACAGCTCCCCCTCGGAGCTTAAGTCACATGTTAGTGTGGTGGTAGCCTAAATGTACTTCAAGGACATATGTTTTGTAGACTAATGAGCCCTTTTTCCTTAAATAGCTTTTGTATTTGAAGGCTCACTTTTTGTAAGACCTAGTACTTGTAATGTGTGTGTGTGTGTATGTATGTGCGCGCTCTAACGTTTAGACTATTCAATTTGCATCATGCTTTGTAACAAATCATCATTGTGGGTAGTTTTGGGCTTCACCCTTACTTTAAATGAAATAATATTTTTTCTAAAATCTCACATGACCGGGGTCCTTAGATTCCGGGGGCATGACAGGATGGTATCATAGCTAACTGGATTGCAAAAATCGGTTAAGTTGGGATGGGTACATACATGTCGATGGCGTAAAGGTCTATTAAAGATAGGTTGCATATAGTTATGGAGTGTAGAGATAGCCTTGGCGACACCCCATAACACAACCTCTCTGGAGTGGGACTTCATTCAGAAAATGTGCTACCAAGAAGACACCCCCATACTCTCTCTATCTCTCATTTGCTACGACAACAAGTTGTTTCGATAAATGATAAACCCTCTTAGTAATCAAAGTGAGGAATTAATTGATGAAATTGTTAGCAAAAGAGTTTCTTCTCAGACTGAGACTCAAACCCATCTTGTGGACCTAAATGTTGAGACTTTTAACTCAGTCCTGCCTAACAACAATTATGAACTACTATATAGCGAATGTCATAGACGATTGTGGACACAGTGGCAAATTGAGTTGGGAGCAGCTTTTCTAACAGGAAGGCCCTAATCGAGATGACACATTGGAACTTATGATGACTGAATACACCAATGTTTTGTGGTAGAACAGGTTCAATGGAAGCATGTCGCTGGCTAGGAGAAATGGAAAAGCAATTTAAGGCATTGGGAATTGAGGAAGATTTTGTAAAAGTGACTACAACAACGTTTTACTTGAAAGATAAAGTTGACGAATGGTGGATAGGTCGAGCAATGACCCTAAACATATGAACCTTGACATGGAATGATTTTAAGGAGGTGTTTCTCGAAAAATATTTTCCCAATGCCAAAGGAGAAGAGAAGTAATGAGGATTTATAGAACTTATCTATGGAAAAATTACAGTGGAATAGTAAGTGCAGAAATTTGAGATATATTCTCAGTTTGCCTTAGAAATGGTGTCGACCGAAAAGCTAAGGTTTAGAAGGTTTGAGCTGAGACTACGTCCCTCACTTCAGATGGTATTAGCATTGAACTGGTATAATACATATGGAGAAATTATTGGAGTGGCTATACATTTTGAAGTGGTTGAAGTAAAGGCAATGGTATTCGTGAGGCTCGGGTGGCAAGGACGACAAGACGAGGAGGAGTAGGGTCAAGTGTCACTGGTAAAGTAAGAAGCGGAGAACAACCTGGTTAAGGTAGATGTTAACGTGAGCATACTCAAAGTTAGTCTCAAGTGGAGTCAATTCAAAATCCGAACGATTGTAAAAAGCCTTAAAAGGCCTATACTTCGAGTTTTCAACATTTCCCGTCGGCCCCTACTGGTTCCAGAACCATGAACAACCCAAATGTATATTTTAAATGTAGAGACCTGAATCACTGAATTATAAACTTCCCTCAAATTCAGTGTTGAGTTTTTCAAAACTAGTGACATATGCATTTCATCTGTTTGAGTGATAACGCTCAAAATGTGAAACAATCTTTCAGTACTTAGCCAACCCTAGTCTTGGCACCATCTGTTACATTTAGTCCCCCATCTAGGAATAAGGGATCCCGTAGAAATTATTCGAGTGGAAGTCGATCTATTGCAGCCGCATCCCATCTGCCTACAGCCCGTGTGTACTCTGTTGCTTGAGTTGTTCTGGAGCCAGGTAAGTCTTTTAAACTTCAAGGTATGCTACATTTTATGTCCTCTTGGGCTACATTTCTTTTCGATATTGATGTATCTTGTTTTTTTATTTATGCTCAACCCACAAAATCTTTAGAACTATAATCCATATTGTTACCTACAAAGTTATTGGTAGGAAGTCCTATTGATACTATTATGATCCCAAATGTATGTTGTTATGGATGTGATATGGTGATTGGAGATCACATCTTCTTATACAATTTGATAGTGTTGAATATATATGGCTTCGACATTATTCCAGGAATAGATTGGATAGTGTGATACCAAACTATCATTGACCCGATTATAGGCACATAACCTTGCTGACCCCTTCAAGCTTGCATGTTCATTTTATGGGGATACGTGAATCCCCAAACCTTTCAGGGCGGTGAGCAAAAGGTGACCTTGATATCTTGCTTGTTGGCCTTTCAGCACCAAAAGCTGATGCATCGTCTTGTGATTTTCTTCCCATCGTATCAGAGTTCCCTGATGTCTTTCCTAGCAATCTATGTGGGCATCCATCCCCTTTTGAGTGTGAGTTATCGATTGATGTTATTCTAGGGATTGCCCCTATTTCTATGACTCCTTACCGAATGACACCCGTGGAACTGAAGGAACTAGATACTCAACTGGAAGAGCTACTGAAGAAAGGGTCCATATGGCCGATATGTCACTTTGGGATACTTTGGACCTATTTGTTCAAAAGAAAGATGGAAGTATATGACTTTGTTTTTACTACCGAAAGTTAAATCAAGTGATGATCAAGAATTAGTATCTACTCTCCCAAATTGACGATTTGTTGGATCAATTGTGAGGCTCCAGGTGTTTTTTTGGAGATCAACTTACGGATGGGATATCACCAACTATGGATCAAAAAACATTGTATGGATACTACAAGTTTCTGGTAATGCCTTTTATCCTGACGAATGCTCTAGTAATATTTATGGACCTGATGAATAGATTTTCCATCCCAACCTTAATAAATTTGTTATCGAATTCATTGATGATATCCTAGTCTACTCACCCTTTAAAGAAGCACACCAAGAGCATTTACGCATAGTGCTATCGACTATCCGTAAGCATAGACTCTACGCCAAGTTTTCGAAGTGCAAATTCTAGCTGTTGGGAGTAAAGTTCTTAGGACATGTCGTATCATCAAAGGTGTATAGTGGATGAAGATAAAGTTAAAGTGGTATCACCATGGTAGAGACAAAAAAATGTGTTCAAGATTTAAAGTTTCCTAGACCTAGCCAACTACTACCGATGTTTTGTTTAAGACTTTTCATGCTCGGCAACCCCTTTAACCTGTCTTACTTGGAAATGAGTTAAATTTGAATGGAATGAAAGATGTGAACAATCTTTCCAAGAATTGAAGAAGCAACTAACTGAGGCCCTAATAATTATTATCCTTGAACACGGCAAGGGATATATAGTATACTGTGATACGTCCTGAGAAGGACTAGGAGGCATTTTGATTCAAACCGAATGGGTTGTAGAGTATGCATCCCGTCAATTGAAGAACCTCGAATAGTACTACCCCACTCAGGATTTGAAGCTGGCAGCATTAGTTTTTTCTCTAAAGATTTGGCAATACTCTTTGTATGGTGAATGGTTTGAAATCTAATCTGACCACAAGAGCTTGAAATATATCTTCACCCAACACAACTTAAAATTGTAAAAACAACGATGGATGGAATATTTGGACCAATATGATTTCGAATTATACTATCGCCCTAGAAAGGCCAATGTGGTAGCGGATGCTCTGAGCCGTAAGACAAGATGTACTATAACCTGCCTTGCGTAAAATGAATTGAAAATGTTATAAATATTGGAGAGTTTGGATTGGAGATAGTGGAGACAGAAGGATGCGTGACCCTATATTCTTTATGGCTACAATCGATTCTTAGCGAGAGAGTAATAGATGCTCAATGTGATGATGAATACAGTCAGAATTTGCTAAAGAAGGTAGAAGCAAACTTTAAAGTTTGGAGTATAGGCTGCAATGGAGAGTTTAGGCCTTTAAAGCGCTACCTAGATCAACAAGAGAAAAGATGCTACGAGAACACCACTCCTTACTTGCGGTTCATCCAAGTGGAAATAAAATGTACCATGACGTAAGCAAAAAATTTTGGTAGCCTAAGATGAAAAAGGCTATGGCAAACGTGGCAAGGTGTTTAATTTGCCAATGAGTTAAATTGGAACTTCAATGATCTAGTGGACTTCAACAATAACTGGAAGTACCATCTTGGAAATAGGAACACATCTCTAAGGATTTCGTGATAGGACTACCAAAGACGCCATGGAAGAATTACGCTCTATGGGTGATCATGGATCGAATGACAAAGTCGGCCCATTTCCTACCAATAAAGAAGATGGACTCAGTAGATATACTTTCGCACCTATATATATGAGAGGTTGTACGACTTCATGGAGATCCCCTGATGATAATATCGGATTGAGATAGTTGATTTACTTCACAATTATGGAACAACCTACAGAAGGCTCTAGGAACAAAATTATCATTGAGCAGGGCGTTCTACTCACAGGCAAATTGGCAATCTAAACGAATTATATAGACACTTGAAGACATGTTGCGAGCTTGCGTATTGGATTTCAATAGTAATTGGGAAGATTACATCCTCTTGATTGAATTTGCATACAACAATAGCTGCCATTCCATTCTCAGGATGGAACATTACAAAAAACTCTAGATACAACCTTGCAGGTCACCATTATGTTGGGCAAAAATGGGAAATATGGCATTGATAGGCCCAGATTTTTTACGAGAGATAACTGAAAGAGTGAAGCTTATCAAACAACCATTGGAGACTGTGCAAAGTTGATAGAAGAGTTACGCGGACAGACGAAAACATCTATTAAAGTTTATTGAAGGAGATCATATATTTGTTAAGGTATCCCCAAGAAAGGGTGGTAAACAATTTGGAACAACCGGAAAACTATCACCCCGATTTATCAGACCTTTCCAGATTCTCGAACAGTAACCCAAAAGGACATAAAAGGCAAAGTACCTAGAAGTTCAGAAGGCTCTCTTGGCTCCTAAACAGCTTGAGCAACAGAGTACACAAGGCCTAAAGGCAGCTAGGTTGGGGTTGCGGTTTGATGACTTCCACTATAAGGGCTTCATGAGGTCCCCTATATCCAGCTGAGGGACAAGATGTAATAGACGATATCAGGACTGGTGCTGGTTGGGTATTGACAGTTTGTTCCACATTCGGTGCTTTTACATTTGGGCAATTAGATGCATATGCCCCAAATTATGACAATTATGACATTGAATTTGGAGCCAATTCTTGATTTAATGGTTTAAATCCTCACACTTGAAGCATTCATCAGGGTTATTTGCATTTCTATAACTAGTAGGGGCTGAAATTGCATGTCTTTGCTAGTTTTGAGCATAGTATTTACGAGTTTTGAGCATAGGTCTTTTGTGTCCCTTTTTGCTTATTTGGATTCCTACTTGACTCCACTTGAGATTGACTCTGATTAGGTTCACGTTTACTCCTGCTTCCACCAAATCGCCTTCGACTTCTAAACTTTACAGTAGCACTTGACTCTACTCCTTCTTGTCTTGCCATCCTCACTATATGAGCCTCATGAATTCTTCAAGTATTTAGCTCCCTGTTTTCGATTGCATAGCTACCTCAATGATCACTTCATACGTGTCGTACGGAGTCGGGGCCAATATCATCTAAATAGAAAAACCTAGACCTAGCTCAAATCTTCTAACTTTTAGCTTCTCTGTTGATACCATTTTCAGAGCAAACTGAGAATAAGTTTCAAACTTCTGTCTATATTGTTCAATCGTTTTATTTACTTGAATTAATTCTATGAAGTCCCATAACTTCTTCTTTCACTTGGTATCAGGAAAATATTACCTGATAAACACCTCCTTAAAATTGTTCCACATTAGGTTTTAAACGTTCAGAGCCATTGCTCAACCTATCCACTATTTATCTGCTTCATCTTTCAAGTAAAATGGAGCAATAGTCACTTTCACCAAGTCATCTTCAATACCCAGAGTTTTGAATCTTTTCTCCATCTCTCCCAACCAACGACAAGCTTTCATAGAATTTGCTCCGCTACGAGATATTGGGACATTTAATCATCCCATATTTTGATGTGCCATCTCGATGAAAGTTGGCCAATCTATAGAGCTACTTTCAGCTCAGTTTGCTATTGCATCTACAATCATCTGGGTCATCTGTCATATGGCCATTTGCAAAATCATCAACACATTCCAAATATCGATATTGGGTAGGATCAGGATAGAAGTCCCAACATTCAGCTCCGTTAGGGGAGTTTGGGTCTTCATTTGGGAAGAGACTCTTTCACTAATGACTTCACCTTCTGATTCCTCACTCTGGTTATCTAAATGTGAGGAAGGTTTTCCATTTATTGGAATAGCTTACGGTCATGGCAAGCAAGAAATAGAACGAGTATGAGGATATCTTCTTAGTGGTATATTTTATAACTAAAGTCTCTCTCCACAGAGAATGCATTAAGGGGAATCATCATGTCTATCTCCTCACTCCATTACTATATTCACAATAAAGGGTAGTACTTCAAATGCCTAAAGTGTTCCTTTCTACCGGTATATACATCTTCCTACTTATAATCTTACTCTTACTCATATTGATATCATCATATTTTCATATCTTTTCTTATTACATAAACGCACATAGGACAACATCTCCAACAATCAAGTGGTTCACTTCTATCCATGGTTCCACTCCCATAATAAACTGACAAGGCATCCTTTACCATTCTAGTATGGGTTTAGAAGTCAACTTGAGTTACCACTTGAAAGGCACTTATACAAATCACACATCATCTTTCTTATGTCATCAAGCCATGTATCTTAGTCTCACGTTAGTTGCTTAACTAATTGTATCTTATGCAATATGCTCAAAATGTCAGGGTGTTACTGTAAACACCACTAACACTCGTACATGCAACATATCCTTATAC